>JAULBS010150356.1:0-12182 GCA_032355785.1 Symmetromphalus regularis
TTTTAGAAGGAATTTTGTTGCGTCAGTCAAATAGGTTTGGAATAATTTAGACGCGAATTTTTAAGGTTAGCCAAAAAATTAAAGAATTTCGTGCTATTTAATTATAACTATAGTTTTGAGGGAATTATCTAAAATTTAAAGTCCAATAAGCTGAGCCACAACTTGCTATGAAGCATGTTAAATGACTAATTTAAATATTAAGGTTAATAATAAAAAATAATAAAAATATTAATAAATAACAATAATAAAAAGAATAAATAATATAAATTAATAAATTTAAAAGGGGAGAATTTGTTTAAATTAATTGTGTTCCAAGGTATATGAAAGGGGCGAAGTGGGAGGCAAGTTCCCCTTACATTTAACTATCCAACATGTGGACCAAGATGCTGTCCGCACCCCCCGCATTGACCCAAGATCACATTTAATGTATTGAAAGTTGAGATCGTGTATTAATACATTGTCAGAACGATCGGGGATCGGAGTAGCCCTAGCCCTAAACCAAAAGTTCCTTGCGGCCCTATTCCTAACTTTTGGACCTACCAACTCCAATGCCCTATCCTTCCGCCAATGCTCTATAAGCATTTAATTAAGTATTAAAATATTAATTATTAATTTTTTTATTTATTTATTTGTTATTGAAAGGTAAAGGGGATATGTAAGATTTATAAAAGTTAAGATGGAAAGTGGTTAGAGAAATTAGGTGGAAGGGATGTTGTTTACATCTATCCGAGGAGGCGGGAAGGGAGCATCTATATAGTGTGGGGCTATGCTCAGACCAATGGACCAGCCATGTAAAGTTGCGTTCATGAATATTTAATTGTCCCAACATCTAGATTTTTAAACTTCCAAACTCGCCATTTCTCGACTAACACCAAGTTTTAACTCTTCTGGATTAAGGTACATTTAATATAAACCCTCTAGGACCCCCAAAAGAATAAAAATCCTATCGGGGTGTTGTCCAAAGGGTTCTTTATGTTTATATATATATGGATAATAAAGCTAAACGAGAAAATGATTAAAACTTAATACATACGAACTTTTATTAAAAAATGATGTGTAATAGTTAAAATATTTTATGATAAAATACGGCTCCTGCCAGTTGTATAAAATACTGGAGTTGTCTTCCCATATATTAAAAATGATTTTTTCAACAGACCAAATAGCTAAAACAGAAAACAATAGTTAAAAGCATATAAGACCTGCAATATAGGTGTAAAAACACACACATCCTTTTCCTGCCCCTATGCCCTACAGACCCCCCACCCCCTTTCATCACGTCGGCGAGTTGTCTTGACGGAGGATAGAGCACGCACATTCGAGATTCGAGCGTCCGACGGGCCGATAGTGGTGGCAAGGGAAAGATAGATATAAGATATTTTTTAACCACTGTTGTATTATACATTTTATCTTTGCTTGATAGGAGTACTAAGATAATATTTGTTACAGATTATACGCAAGGGAAATGAAAATGATTAAAAGTGTATGCCAAGTTGTCTCGCTCACTGGGTCATTAAATTGGAACTTTGGTTTAGAATACATATGATATAACTGCATTATTAATAATTGATTTATTTTGCTTTCCAGGGTCGAGCACCTCATTTGCCGTAAAGGGTAAACCCAAATTTTCCAAATAATGTTTTAGGACCTAACGTTCTTTTTCAAACTTAGGGCATTTAAATAAAAAATATTCCATGTCCTCCACAATTTTACAGTTGGTACACTTCGGTGAATTTATTAAACCAATTTTAAATTTTGCCCCTGCTAGATCAACTGAATTCCTAATTCTTAATTTAGTCAAAAAGCGAGTTGATTTTCTGTTTCCCAAAGTCGGACCGGGGGTGTTGACCCTGGACTTTATATTAAAGTGCCAATGTGTGATTCTATAGTTCTACTCCTCCTGCCATAATTTCATGATCTTCGCGGAGGCTAGGGAACATACTTCCGACACACTAAGACTAGCTTTTATTGTAACATTTTGTTTCAAAAGTGCTTTTTTGGCATACAGGTCGGCAAGTTCATTTCCAAAAATGCCTATATGAGCCGGTACCCATTCTAAGGTTATATCAAAACCTTCGTTTAGAAGTTTAGTATGTAAAATTAAAATGTCATTAACAATATCTCATCTTTCGCTTTTACCAACTTGCATGACTTGGCCGCATAGATAGCAAATGAATCTCCCAAGCGTTCTGATGTCTTCGACCGATTCCCAATTTCTGCATTCAAAAAAGGTTTAAGATCATTTACTGGATTATTAGGTGTCAAAGATTTCGTTTTGAGCCAATATTTAATTCTTAATAATCTCCGATTGAAAGTGGAGGGACACCTAATTCGACATGTGAACTATCAATTGGTGTAGATTTTGAAAACCCAGCGATAAAACGCAAAGCACAATTCTGAATTAAATCTAGTTTAGCCAGAATATTGGGGGCTGCACAGCAAAAGGCCTGAACCCCATACTGTAGACTGGACAAAATGTGAGCGTCGTAAAATAACATTGTTTTTCTGTCAGCCCGCCAATCTGTTCTCGTTATTGCCTTCAAGATGTTAACATTTTTTACAAGTGTTAGTGACATTAAGAATATGAGTTTTGAAAGTGATATTATGGTAGAAAGTAACACTTAGAAATTTGACCTTATTAACTTGTGGTAAGGCTAAATTGTTAAGAGTTAGGGCCACCCGTTCTCGTGGGAGGGTTACTGTATTTTTAAATACAGAAACCGTTTTTGTCTGGGAGATCTTGATGCCCCACGCGTCTGTCCACCTTTGAAGATTATTTAAGTCTGTCTGAATGGCCCGAGTTATATTAGAGATATTGCGGCCTGCTCGCCAGAAAGCAATGTCATCCGCAAAATGTCCAAGACTGATGTTATTTTTATTTGGGCGCATCTTGTCCTGTGCCATTAGTCAGGCGCTGAGGTCGTTAATAAAGATGCTGAATAGGGTTGGGGCTATGACAGACCCCTGAGGAATTCCATTTTCCAGAGGAGTATATTGGGAAAAAAACATTTACATTGACCTTTATCAGCCTATTGTTCAGAAGTTTTTCAATAAAATTAAACATCTGACCTTTTATACCCAGTCCATAAAGTTTGGTTAATAGACCGTGTCTCCAGACCATGTCGTAGGCTTTTTCAATGTCTACAAAAACTCCCACCACTTTGTTGCCTTTATAAAAAGCTTGATTAATTTCAGTTTGAAGTCTTACTAAGTGGTCTGTGGTACTATGATGTTTACGAAATCCACTCTGGAAGTTTGAGAGTAGGTCATTCTGTTCTAGGAAATGGGTAAGCCTGTTGTTGACCATTGTCTCCGTGGTCTTACATAAATTTGAAGTTAGGGAGATAGGTCTATAGTTGCTGGGATCCGAAGGATCCTTGCCATGTTTAGGAAGGCTGAAGACTTCAGCATGTTTCCAACACTCTGGTAGGTATCCTTCTTTCCAAATAAGGTTGAATAGATCAAGTATTATATGTAATGCTTTCAAGGGCATATTTTTTAAAAACATGTAACTAACATTGTCAGGACCAGTGGCCGTTCCCTTTTTGTTTCTAATAGCCCTGTTAATTTCATCAATTGTAAAAGGAATATTATAAATTGAATTGTTACAGCATTTAGAGTCTAGTGGAACTTTCGTTTGTTCTAAATTTATCTTTTTGAAATTTATCAGGAAAATTTCAGTTGCTGCTATGTTTAGCGAATGTGTTTGCAAAAAGATCAGCTTTCTGTTGATTTGTTTTTGCTTGATTGATTGTTTAATTTAGTTAAAATTTTATTGGTAGGTGTGGACCTTTTGCCTTGAATTCTTTTAATCATGGACCAAATTATATTAAGGGGTGTTGTTTTGTCTAGAGTGCTGCAACAAGTTTGCCAAGATGTTCTTTTCGATTCTTTTATCAGTTTTGTTGTATTTACTTTGCAAATATAACTTTTTATTTTGTGGGGTTTGTTGTTTTTGAAAGTATCGTCGTAATTTATTTCTACTTTTAATAGCAGCAGCTAAATCTTCATTCCACCATAGAACAGTTTTATTTGATTTAAAAGGTTTTGTTTTGGGTATATTCCTTTCGGCTATTAGTTGAATCGCATTGGTAACATTTTCATTAAATAAATCAATATCAGCCGAAAAATGTATTTTAGAATCAAGATCTAAACATTCTTTTGAGAATTTTTCCCAATTAGCTTTTTTATAGTTCCACTTAGGAATATGATTTGGCAAATCTTCCCAAATATCATCAATTTTATAATAAGTAATTATCGGAAAGTGATCACTGTTTAGTTCATTAAGGATATTTGTGATACTAGATCTCGCTTTTATATCACGCAAGACGTTTTACTTGAACCATGGTATGGGGAATTCTATGACGAGTTTATGGTTTATGATTTATTTTCCGTGAACGTAATTCATTATTATTTCAAAAACATTGATAATAAGCGAGATACGATTGTTATGTAAATAGCTGAATGAAGTATTTTTATTGAGAAATCAAATATTTATATTTAAAATTAATTCTTTGTTTGGAAATTAATTAGGTCAAGGGTCCGTGGGAGTATGCGTTTAAGTACATTAATTTGCGTATGCATATTTCCATATATGTGTATAACAGGCCCGTAGCCAGCATGTTTAGCGGGGGTGGGGTGGGTGCTCGAAATTTCATGTAAACGGAACTCATCAATAAAAAAAGTGAAAAAACATCTATATAATTTTGTTCGTTTTAGCGGAATTCTCAATGCTCCCCCCTCCCCCCTACCGCCGGCTACGGGCCTGTATATTAGTAGTGATGCGTTATTCAGAATATATTTATTAAACTTGCTATTATGCAGATATATAAGTATATAGATATTCCATTTAACAAGTAGTCTAACTTTGAATAGGATGAGTGTGTATAACAGTAACTGGAACAGTTCATGTTAAGTGTATATAACTACTGTCTCGCTATATTAATATTTCTATTTGTAAAATCCATACCGCAAATTTTATAGGTAGGATGATTGACAGTTACTGGTTAATCGGGAAAAGCCCTACTAATCTGCATTTAACATTTTGGCTGGAGATAGTGAGAAATGTTACGCATGTATAATAAATCTGATTGCAGTTTTGAACACAAGTCCAATGCATCTTTGAATCTTGACAATTTCATCTGGCTAACACCTTCAGTTATGAAGTTATGAGAGCTCAAAAATGACTGAAACTTTTATGCGAAATAAAATCGTCATATTTTACACTACCTCTAGGCACTTCAAGAGGCGATAACTCTGAAGATATTCATTGTATAAAGTTCAAATTTTGTATAGGTTCATGTCACGGGGATTTTATTCGGCTACAGGAAACCAAATCACCATCTAATCACCATAGCAACCAAATCGAAAACCCGTAACGGAAGTAAAAACAGTTTACCAAAAATCTCCTAAATATATATTAGTTACCCTTATATCGGGTAGACTGTTACCCGAGTTGGCTCGTTTCTAAGGTTTGCATAGATTCATTAAATATATTATAGTTAATGTACAAAAACAATCAGGTGATTCTGAGGGGGTGAGGCGTGAATTTTTCCTAGAATTGACTGATTTTATGTGGAATGATCCTAATACTTTATTTGAAGGGTTCTCCTGAAAAATAAAAAAAATATTTGGAGGTCGGGCGGGGACGGTAAACAAGTATTTTTTTTATCTGGCCTTATAAATATTCATCATTTTGTGAGTGATTATGCATTCGTTTGCATCAACCTATTGATTGTGCGGTAAAAGATTATATTTATACTTAACTTTCTTTTAGCGAATTTAAACTCGAAACAAAACAGGTACTGGTATTCAGTGTTCTCCAACTTTTCTTGGACCGGGTTGGCGGACACATAAGGCATTGGGGCTCATAAACGAGTGGGCGAAGATCACGATCGGGGCGAGTAGACCCCCTCTCTGATCGGAATGTTTTTGTAAATCTTAAGTCACAAATTACCATATATTAGCCGAATTTTGAAGACCAGAAATACTTCACCAAAACTGAAACTCGGTTTATACACGGAGTTAACAGGTAGAGAGAAGAAATGCGGATAAAAAACGCCCGTATTCTTAATTTTTAACGTTTCATATAACTGATCTTTTACCTTTTACTTTAAAGCTTGGACAGCAGAAACGCAAATTAATATTATAAATAAAACATCACAAAATCAAATTTTATTTTGTTGTTGAGTGTGATATATGTTTGATAAATAATAATTCAAAATTTCTTGTTTTATTTCAAGATGAATAAAAAACATTGCTATTTCCCGCGTGTATTGTCCGCCATCTTGATCACCATGTGACTAATTCAGTTTCCAGACCAGTATTTTCTGCTTACTGTAACCGCTAAATTTTGTTCCATCATACATCTTGACGCAGGCTCGGAGGATGGGGGAAGGATTATAAATATACACAGGCTAATTAAATTGACGTGTAGCCGTATATTAATTACCAGAGTGCAGTACTGCCTTTTTTACAGACCGAATTGTTTATTATGTTGTTTAAATGTAGCTAACAGTAACGGGCGCTAAATTATGTTAACGGCGCCGGTGTGACCTCAGTGAACATTATTATCGAAAATAACGTAATAATAACAGAAAGAGATAAGCGAATAGAACTGACGAAGACTTTTTATGAGGATGGCGGACCCGTCTGCGAAAATGTTAATCTTGGCGGCGTAAATTCTTTTAAATGTCGGGCGTACAAGTCGCCTACAGGGGTTGGAGAACACTGGGTATTAAAGACATAAATATATTATTTCTATCCTTTGAATAACTGTAAAATTTAATATAAAGCTAGATAATAGATCTACCCGGGTATAAAGGACCAAGAAATTGTAAGGGAAGTAACTCTGTATAGTACTCAGTTTTACTCAGTTATGGAACTTGTATTCGATAGATTGGCCAAATGGACCCACTGAGCACTGACCAAGCAAATTGGAACATCTACATGCAGCATCAGTAAAAAAAAAAAAAATTAAATGAAGGCATGAAGGGACGTATCCAGAACAAACACGGGGGGGGTGTGGGGTGTACACATTTGATGTTTGAATAGGATTGGCGAAAAATTGTTAATTTTCATGTCCTTCCACAGATAACATTTGAAAGATATGTATCCTCGAATAATCAGTTTTTGGTCTGTTGAGGGAGGAAAGCTGCGCACGCGCTGTTGTAATCGCACAATCAATGTAACCGAATAATATTTTACCTTGGTTATGTTGCTATTAAAATCAACCAAAAAATCTTTCAAATGTTATCTGTTTATATATTTAAAAAAAAAAAATCCCTTCCTGGTCGGATGTTGACATTTTACGAATTCGTATCTGGTCCCACTCTGTTTTTAGACCGAGTCACAGTCTACTTGTCGTACCGTAAAACATACGTCATGTGACTTTCTAAATTTACGCAGACGACTCAATGTCATGTTTGCTTATTTTGGTATGTATTGATATTGAACGTTATTGAGTGAATCTACAATGCCAAATGAGTGTTGTGCATCACTCAACCTTTTAAAAAGTTAATTTTGGAGTGGAAGAGCTCGAGGGTAAATATGTTTTTGTCACCTCCGATGAGTCATAATTAAGAGTAAGAGAGTGTCTAATGATTTCAAAACACAAATATCATACTTACTATTGACAGTGTTAGCAACAAAACCAGGTATATCACAAAAACATTCATTTTTCTCAACTGAAAAAACAAACACAATATAAAAAGTCAGTTATAGTGATAAAACCAGACATATCACCAGACACTCCACTCTGGTCTACTGAAATAAAACAAGATGTCAGTACTAGTGATAAAACCAGACATATCACCAGAAACTCCACTGTGGTCTGGTGAAATAAAACAAGATGTCAGTACTAGTGATAAAACCAGACATATCACCAGAAACGCCAGTGTGATCTGGTGAAATAAAACAAAGTGTCGGTACTAGTGATAAAACCAGACATATCACCAGAAACTCCACTGTGGTATGAACTGTAACTGTAAGGGTTAAAGAAAAAATAAAGGGATACTGAAGTTACAGTGTTCCATATAAATTGGATTAATGTATTTGCAAGATATTTGTTAAAATATATATAAATTTAAACAAAGATGTCTTTGGACTTAAAAACGTGTTTTCCGTGCATAAAAGTGAGAAACGGAACATCTTTTTTGTAAGAATATAATAGTACTGCATGACGTTAGACCAAACCAATCATTGTACAAAACTCGTAATGGCCGTATAATAGCAGCTCTTTCAACGGAAAAAGTTAATTGTTATTACGTCTTTGTTTGCGAGAAATCGCATTTCTATGAATGGAAATGTTATTATATTTGTATTACAGTTTGTGCTGAAAGAAAAAGATCCAGATTAAACCAGAAATGTGTAATCGCTAACTTTAAAAACTGTCGACTCAATGAAGTTACGCAACAGTGTCCATTTACCGACAACTGCCGCACGAACACCAATCTCTATTTCCAGCCAATTTATGATAAAATATCCGCCCGTTAACGATGAAATCTCAAAGTCTGATCCACTATCACTATCTAAAAGTTCAGGATCGAACATAAACGGTTTTTAAACCGTCTAACAACGAAACTATAAATAACACTAAAATGAATCTTTCCAATACACGCGATAATACTGTTTTCACTTTGTTATTGTTCGGGTCCTACCTCATACCCCGCATCATACAGCTTTCTCGCACATCAATCTCATCCATGCGCGTGGCAAAGAATCCGTGTGTAATGTTCATTAATCCTAAATCCATGTACGTATTAAATATTTTATTGCACAATTCTTATTTCTGAAAAACATTGATCCATTTTATATGCTGCTCTGTAGACAAGTGGTACTATACTTACTTTACTTAATTGTGTTCTCTTTGGTTTTCAGAACAGTGTTGTTAAATGTATATTTATAATACCAGCAGTTTTTTCATTCTGAATACACTTAGCTAAAATTAATGATAAAATGTCACATTTAAATAAATTTAAATAGAATTTCACTCAAACATAAAAAATGCAGAATTCTCTTCTGATGTTAAAAGTGTTTGATCATGGGCTTACATAGGATTTTGAAAAGGGGGGTTCGAGGTTTGCATGAAGTCAAGCGTTGCTATGTTTGCAAAAATCTTACAATAGGGGCCTATGTTCTATGTATTTTAGCTTGATTTCAGGTTCAAATATTAGGCATATATTTCTATATTGAATAAATATAATAATGTCAGATATCAATGTATGATATATTAAATTATAAAAAAGCGATTTCAGGGTGGGTCCGGGCGAACCAATCGACCCCCACCCCCACCTATGTACGCCCATGTTGATTATTTTTGTAAGAATCGGTAGGTATATGCATTGAAAGCCCTGTTGCTTAGCCTGTTCATTGTTTGTTTACCGTGATACACAGCAAAAATAGCCACATCTGTTTCACATGTGAGTTGTAACATTTGTTAAACATATGTTTGAAAACATGTTTCACATACGTTTCTTGAACATACGTTTGACAGAATGCATGTTTAACGTACGTTTAACATAATTATATGAGTATTTATGGTGTTTCTTTCCCTAGTAATCAATAAGGTGTTCTTAGTAAATGTTCTTAACAATGATAAAACCGTTGTCTAAAGTAACTAGAAAAGTGGCCTTTGTAGGATTTTAGGTGTAATTGATTCAGAAATGTATAATGGATATTTAAAAAAAATCTAATTAAAATATACCTTCCATAGCAACAGTGCAACTTATAAATATCTACAGAAGCCCTTTCCATGTTATTGTGTATGTCATTAACGTATGTTGTGTGTTTTTTTGTTTGTTTTTTTATAATTAAATATTTATTAAATAAACAATGCATTAGATGTTATTTAAGAGTGGAAGAACTTATTTTACTTAATTTTTTGCCATAATAACGAATAACGGAAAAATAAATCATTAACCATAAACTCGACATAGAATTCCCCATACCATGGTTCAAGTAAAACGACTTACGTGATATAAAAGCGAGATCTAGTATCACAAATGCATGTAAGTTTCGTTCGTAATTAATATTTAGAGCACAAAGACCCTTAAATTCCGTGAGAGTATGCCTTTAACAGGTTAATTGGTATTTTTTAGGAAGTACACATACTACAAGCCATCCACCACAAACGGTTACCAGTGCCGGATCAGACTTCACTGGAACAAACAAATGAAAGAAAAATAAGGACCAGGACAAGTATTCCATGGTGGTGCTGGTTCATCTGGTACTGCCCTATTATATGGATGAACATAGACATACAAGAGGCAGAACGAAAACAATTGGCAAAAGAATAATTATGTTATTTTCATGTTGATCCTATATACACTATTAATAATCACTTTACGTAGGTCAACATCGTAATGTACGTTAAGTATAGTATTATGCATATCTCAATAAAACAAGTATGTTTATACATCTGAACAAAACTGTTTTTGTTGTCAAAACCATATTTTCGCACAAGACAGTAAAAGGTTAGTTTTATTTAACGACGCCTCTATATCACGTTGATTTTTATATTATTATCTGCTTTTCGATATCAATCATATATAGTCATTCTGACATATTTATTTAGAGGAAACTCGCTGATAGGGTACTCTTTCTGATAAGCTGCAAGGATCTTTTATATGCACCGTCCCACAGACACGACAGCACATACCACGGCCTTTGATAAACCAGTTGTGGACCACTGATTGGAAGTGAAAATAGCCCGAACTGCAAATCGGTCTACTGAAAAGGATCGATCCGACAACCGACAGCTTCGTTGGTTGACACGCTGCCATTTGCGCAAACAACCACACACACACCCCCCATACACCCCTCTCTCCCAATAAGCAAAATTTAGAACCTCAAGGGAATACCAGCCCTGGTGGTCCAGTGGTTAGGCTATCAGACTTGGGACTGGTAGGTACTGGGATCAAATCTCAGTTGAGGCATGGAAGTTTTAATCTCGATACCTGCTCTAACCAAGAGCAAATGTTCCGCAAAGCTCTGTGGGTAGGTGTATACCACTTACTCCGACCAGTGGTCCACAACTGGTTTATCAAAGGCCATTGTATATGCTATCCTGTCTGAGGGATAGTGTATATAAAAGACCCCTTGCTGCTTATCGATAAGAGTAGCCGCATAAGTGTGGCGGCGGCGGATTTCGTGTCTCCTACTAACACTAACCTCTGTCCTGGACAGACAGCACAGGAAGCTGAGCTGTGTGTCCAGGACAACGTGCTTAAACCCAATTGGATATAAGCACGAACATAAATATAACCAATCAACCAACCATCCTCAAGGGAAGAGGGACCCCAAAGTATTTTTTGTATATCACCGTCTTCCACCTTCCACAGGTACACAATAAAAATAGCCACATATGTTTCACATGTGATTGGCATCATAAATTTCAGATACGTTTCTTGAACATACGTTTAACAGAACGCATGTTTAACGTACGCTTAACATAATTATATGAGTATTTATGGTGTTTCTTTCTGTAGTAATCAATAATGTATTCTCAGCAAATGTTACTAAGGAAGGTATATTTAATTTGATTTTTTAAATATTCATTATACATTTCTGAATCAAGTACACTTAAAATCCTACAAAGGCCACTTTTCTAATTACTTTAGACAACTGTTTTGTGATTGTTAAGAATATTTGCTAAGAAAACCTTGTTGATTACAAGGGAAAGAACACAATAAATACTCATATATGTTAAACGTACGTTGCCAATCACATGTGAAACATATGTGGTTCTTTTTACTGTGAGGCTGTGGAAGCTGGAAGACGGTGATATGAAACAAAGTACCAATACCAGACAAATATTGATAGTTGTGAACAACCCCTAACTGCCAGCACTAACCGAGACTATAAAAAACCCAACCGAAAGTGAAGGACAGGATAAATATCTGCTAACACGTACAGCGAGTGCATTTTGGTCAAATAAATGTGTTTCGCGGGTATGATCAACAAATTATCAGTCTGACAGCTACAATCTCAAAATAATACAAATTTGTAATACAAGATTGGAAAAAAATATCTGCCGACCCGAGGAACAAGCACCAGTAAGGATATGCTCGCCCCCCCCTCCCCCCCCACAATTATCATACTTACTATTGACAGTGTTAGTAACAAAAGCAGGTATATCACAAAAACATTCATTTTTCTCAACTGAAAAAACAAACACAATGTCAGTA
>JAULBS010150367.1:0-12182 GCA_032355785.1 Symmetromphalus regularis
TGGTATACACCTACCCACTGAGTCTTGCGGAGCACTCACTCTGGGTTGGAGCCGATACTGAGATTAAAAATCCCATGTCTCGATTGAGATTTGATCTCAGTACCTACCAGCCTCGAGTCCGATAGCTTAACCACTGCACCACGGAGGCCAATGGTTGGTTGTATTTATATCTGTGCTTATATCCAATTAAGGTTAAAGCACGCTGTCCTGGGCACTTAGCTCAGCTTCCTGTGCTGTCTGTCCAGGACAGAGATTAGTGTTAGTAGGAGACACAAAACCCGCTGCATCCACACTAATGTGGCTACTCTTATCAATAAGCACCAAGGGATCTTTTATATACCATGGCCTTAGATAAACAAATTCTGTATTACTGGACTGTGGGACGATGATAAAAAATTGAAATTAAAATGCCTAAATAATAATCTTTACTAATATTTCTCTTTAGTGTATCAATATAACATGTAACCATATTGTCTTAGCACAAATATACTCATACTGAAGTACACAAGGGGTCTATAATGGCATCAAATGGGGGGGTGGGGGAGACTGGGATGGTCCGTCCCCTCCCCAACACATTTCGACAGGATGGATGTTTCATCCCCCCACTTTTGGTTACGAATTTGTGCCCTTGCTCTTACACATTAAAAACTAACCCCCCATAGAATAATGACCCCTCATGAAATCGTAGAAAATCTTCTTAATGGGATTTCAACAAGTTTCTATGTAAGTTATTTTGCTGTAATAGCTTAAGTTTTATCACTCCTCTACAAAACAACCCATAGGGACCCTGAAAGCGTCCTCTATCATCGAGAGTGATTCACAAGGCTCAATGGGTAGGTTTACACCACTTACACCAACCAGTGGTCCACAACTAGTTTATCAAAGGCAATGGTTAGTGCTATCCTGTCTGTGGGACATGGGCTTAAATCCCAGGAGGGGATGGGGGCATGTCCCCCCCCCACTTTTCAGACAGGGAGGACACCTATATAATTTGCCCCCCCACCCACTTTTGCTTCAAAAAATTGAAATTTAAATGCATTAAAAAATAATCTTTACCAGATTTCTCTTTATTGTATCAATGTAACACTTAACCAAGTGGTCTTAGCACAAATATACCAAAGTACTCAGTCTATAATGGCGTCATTCCTGTGGGTATGGAAGGGGACACATCCCACCATTTTGGAAAGGAGGGTATTCCATCCAAGCACTTTTTGGACCGGGGTATGTTCCACCCCCCCACCCTCTCAACTTTCAGTGAGCGATTTTCGCCCTTGCTGTGGGATAGTGCATATAAATGAACTGTTGCTGCCTATTGGTGAAAGTAGCTTAATTAGGGCAGTATCTCTCCGACATTCACTAACCTCGGTCCTAAAGAGACAGCACAGGAAACTGAGTTGCATACTGAGAACAATGTGCTTGAACCTTAATTGAATGCAGGCATGAAAATAATTACAACCAACCTAGCTGTAACAATTTGTTTTCAACATTTAAATTTTCAAATTTTTATATCATTCAATATGGAACGGGATGTAGCTCAAATGGTAGAGTGTCTGCCTGTGAAGCTGTTGATCGTCGGATCGATCCTTCTCAGTATGAGTAGACCCATTTTTGCAGTTTGGGCTATTTTCTGTTCCAACCAGTGGTTCACAACTGGTTCATCAAATGCTGTGGTATGTGTTGTCCTGTAGTGGGATGGTGCATATAAAAGATCCCTTGCTGCTTATTGATAAGAGTAGCCTATGTGGTGGCAGCGGGTTTCTTCTAAAACATATGTCAGAATGACCATATTATGATTGACGTCCAATAGCCGATGGTGATATAAAAATGAATGTGCTCTAGAGGCGTCGTTAAATAAAACAAACTTTATCATTTATATATATTTTATGTAACATTACTGCTAATGTCCAATAATTGTGCTTTAACATAATTATTATTAACACTGCTGCTGTTTCATCCTTTTAATAAATATCAGAATCTTGCAATGTCATATTAATAGTGAAGTGAAATTAGTTTAACTTGCTCTTTAAAACTTAAACTAATGAAGTATGTTTGTCATAGTCAGTAGTCAGTAGTGTGACCTAGGCAGACTGCATCCTAATCTGATAATCTAACTTCATACCAAAGTGAAGTTAGTCTAATTATATAACTTCATGCCATTGTGAAGTTAGTCTTAATTATATAACTTCATGCCAGTGTGAAGTTAGTCCAATTAATTTGACTTCACACCAGTTAGCATGAAACCTGATTTATTGGATTAACTGCATCCATCCATCCATCTACCCAATCCATTCATCCATCTGTCCATCCACTCAATGCAGGCAAAACCCTGATTACAGTAGTGTCTAAATTTTAATATCTTCTTTGCTGGGCAAATTATGTATGACCTTGCTGTGATGTACATCAACTTCTTGCCGGAGTTTACTTGGGGGCTTCCAAATTTAAAATTATCTCCAGCCTATTATTTCTTATTATTTAGATCGACCATCAAAATTTAATTATTCCTCGTCTTCTAAATTCTAAATTTATATCATTAAAGAACCCCCTTTAACCACTAAAGTAGTTATAATAACCACCAAGCTACCCCTTTCTTCTTTTCTCCCTTTCTTCTATCTTTTCTCCCTGGACCCAGTGCCCTTGTTTAATGACATTGCGCTAGTGGCGAGCGTGCCCGAACCAAACTGGACATGGGCACATCATAAAACTACTTCAAGTTCCAGATCGGGTAAGTCAGTTCATACTTTGTACTAATATACTGTTCAAAATAAGTTGGGGATATTCTAACATCACAAGATAACAAGAACAGTGTAATACAGGGTTTAAGCTGTCATTTGCTAATTCAATAAATACAAATTAAAATCGAATTTGGCAAATGCACTGGATTATGAAATTACCAAACAACTAATTTGAAAATCACGTGTCACTTTCGATCTGCCACTGTTTTGACTCTATACTTCCTTTGACTCTATACTTCCTTGTTATTTCTAGCTCAAACGGTTGCATGTCTGCCTGTGAACCAGTTGGTCATCGGATCGATCCTTCTCAGTGGATCCATTTGCAGTTTGGGCTATTTTCCGTTCCAGCCAATGGTCCACAACATATTTATCAAAGGCCGTGGTATGTGCTGTCCTGTCTGTGGGACGGTGCATATAAAAGATCCCTTGCTGCTTATCGGTGGGAGTAGCCTATGTGGTGGATGCAGGTGGATGAGGCGGCAGCGGGTTTCCTCAAAAGACATGTCAGAATGACCATATGTATGACATCCAATAGCCGATGATAAGATAAAAATCAATGTGCTCTAGAGGCATCGTTAAATAAAACAAACTTTACGGGAAAATATCATTTATTTTGACAAATAATTAAAAATGTATAATTTAAAATCTGTTTTCATCTGCAGAAAGATTGATTATAATGTTGACCATTTTCATACGTATATTGTAATAAAAAGTGGAGTAAACAGTTATTACATTAAATATATGTATTATTTGTTTCCTCTGATATTTTTGTTTTATCATTACAGATTTTTGTGGAATTCAATTCTGTCATCGACTGTCAGAAGGCACAGCAAGCTCTTACTGGAAGGAAGTTCTCGAATCGTGTTGTTGTTACATCGTATTATGACCCAGACAGATATCACAGACGAGAATTCTGATTTTTTAAACCCAGTGCACGTTCGCTGTACAATCAAATAATTGAGAGTCTGTTGTTTTAGCATGTTAACAAACACTTGGTGCAGGTGGCATAGGGTTTCAATGTTATTATTGCCAGTGTGGTTAGCACAACATTCATGCTAAATATGTACGAATACTTTAAAGCCAAGTTATGGACAACTACTAAAATAGTCGACGGCCAAGGCAAAATGACTGATTCTGCTCCATCCAAACTTTTAGAGATGATGCATTTTGGTGTGAGTCTCACTTGTCCAGTGTTAGGACATCGGACTCTAGAGCTGAAGACCATGGTTCAAAACCCATTGGGGGCTGGTTCACATGTGAATATATGTCATAATTTCCAAATGTTTGACATCCAATAGCTGATGATTAATAGATTGATATGCTCTAGCGGTGTCGTTACCAATAAAAATATTATACATTGTAGCTTTCCACAGACAGAAATCTATATAAAAATCATATACCTCGGTGGGTTTGGTTGGTGCAGTGTTACTCAGTTAGCCATGGTAGAAAGTAATTTGTATTTGGGTAATATGATAGAAATGGGTCTGGGTTTGAGTCATCAGACTTCTTCGATGTTTGAGTAATCTTTTATTGTGTATCGGATTAAGTCTTGAGGGGCATCTCCCTCAAAGGATTCTCTTAAAATGTAGCTAGGATGTTGGTTGCTTATAATTTTTACACACAAAATACATCTTTGACCACAGCATTATTTTACAATTGCTATTGAAGATCATGGGAAATGTAATAAATTTTTCTATTTTTGGCACTAACAGCTTACCCTACTAAAACTGAGGGGATAATAAAAAAAATCAAAATTTGTTTTTGACGTTAATACTGCAGCGAGGCTAGTCCTCAAACCATTAAGTCATATGATGCTCTTGAAAAACTAGCTTGATGAAGTAAAGAATTTAGAGCCATTGATGTCACTTTCAGAATGTGAAATATCGTGCAGAAATTACTAAAAACATGACAAAATTTCAAATGAATTTATATTTTCTGTTTTTTCTTTTCCTTTTAAAACATAGTTAAGTGATTTTATTCAACAAAATTGTTATGTGAATTGATTCAAAATATTATTTTCAATATAATGGATGTGAAATTGGTTACTTTTCCCTGGATCTTTGAGACTACCGGTTATAGCAAACTGAATTGGTTTTGTTTTCAGTCAGTGCATTGTAACTTCTTTGTCAATTAGCTTTTTATATTTTGTATTTATGTTCCTTAATTATATAATTAAATTGTCGAATATTTTAATTTTACTGGAGAGGTGGTTGTGCAGTGATTGTTAGGGCTGTTTATGTGGCCCCTATTACACAGCATCATTCTCTTTAAGATACCTAACATACCGGTACAGTAAATCAAAATGAATGTGAGTGCGTGATGAAAAATAGTACCTGCCAACTGCATGAATTATAGCTGTTGTTACATTTGCTTTTCATAATGGGTTAGTAACTTATGATAATTTATTTAACATACAATATTCATAGGTCTCTTACAAAAATAACTACTTTGTTTTGATAATTTTTGTAAATATTTACTCTGCCTACACTAAATCTGCATTACAAATGTAAACTGCCGTGTCTGAATTGAGTTTTTACTATTTTTGAAGTGCGCAGTATCTGCTCTACCTCGTATGTAAATGGCATGCTTCTAATAGCCCAAGTTTCCTCTACTTGTGTAGATACTGCAGTTTATCTTTGTAGGACAGAAATGATAAATGTTCAAACATAAAGTACATGGTGTAGATGATTGTCATCTAGTGGGACCACATCCTCTTTTTACTTAATATTTTCTTTCTGCATTATGATTAAATCTTGAACTTCACTTTCTACTCGCCCATCCATTCAGTATTAAATATCTTAGTTTGTCAACCCTTTTTAAAAATTACTTTTCCCCATAAAACACGAATGAAGTAATTATTGAACTTACATTAACACGACTGTAACAGGTAATCATCTGTTTAAATCATCTAGTTTGTTAAATTAGCAGTATGTGGTGTTCCATAAATCATTGTGCTATTTTGATGATGTAATATTCTTAATGTTTTTTAAAATCACTGATAAGTTTATGTGGTAATTATGTTTTGTCTCATCATTTTTAACATCAGTTTAGAAATAAAAACTACATACAACATTCAAATGTTTATTTTACAGTTTATTGTTGGAATTTATGAAATTCAATGTAATATACATTTACCCAATCAGTGTAAATCTGACAACGAATGTTATTTTCAGAAACTTATCTATATATATAGATATATCTAAAGATATGTTTTATACTTCTGAAATTGCGCATGACTAAAAACATGTTTGAGCAGTCCAGAAATGTCAACATATTAAACCTGTTATCAAGCAGTGCGGTAGACAAGTAATAGTTACAAGTCACAATATTTGTCAGCATATATGGTTACTGCCACCAGTGTATTTTCTTCAGAACCTTTTAATGCTGATTAAAGTAATTGACACAGTCCAACATTTAAGTTGCAAGTTCTGTGTCTTTGAACACAGTCCAACATTTAAGTTGCAAGTTCTGTGTCTTTGAACAGTCCAACATTTAAGTTGCAAGTTCTGTGTCTTTGAACACAGTCCAACATTTAAGTTGCAAGTTCTGTGTTTTTGAACACAGTCCAACATTTAAGTTGCAAGTTCTGAGTCTTTGAACACAGTCCAACATTTAAGTTGCAAGTTCTGTGTCTTTGAACACAGTCAAACATTTAAGTTGCAAGTTCTGTGTCTTTGAACACAGTCCAACATTAAGTTGCAAGTTCTGTGTCTTTGAACACAGTCCAACATTTAAGTTGCAAGTTCTGAGTCTTTGGACACAGTCCAACATTTAAGTTGCATGGTCATTCACGTGTGGCCATGAGGTGTATGATATGAAATGTAAGTGAACTGCATCTGCCGAGACCAAACCTCCACTTGATATTTGTACTCATCAAGTTTTACAGCTCTCAGAAATTTCACTGTCAAAATGTGACAAGGAGTTTATCTTACGAGGCAAGTGATTTTTGTAAAAATGTATTTGTATGTAAAACATTTCAGGACAAAAGGAAATATTTGTAGATATTCTCGGAGATGGATCCAGGTGTTTGGGGTGGACATCCCCTCATTTAAATTAAAAACGAAAAGAAAACCAGCATTATTTCACCAATTTGAGGGGCATTAAAATGTATATATAATTACTATATAGGATTGTACCTCCCCAAATCTTGACCTTTATGCATGCCCGATTCTGGTCTTGTCATAGTCGGTGACATTGATGTAGCAAGCCCTTCAGTAAAATACAGATTTGGTTATTGTTCCTAAGTGTGTGTTCAACATAGCACACACTTTAACCGAACTGATTTTTAAGAAATTTACATTGCTAGTGATGCATTTTTTGCTATGTATAAACAATTTGGACATTATTTTTAGACAGAAAGTACAGCATGCTATTCATGGTGGACTAGAGTACTTAACAGGGTATTAAAGTACTCCATTTGACCAAAACAAACTTCCAAAGTACAGGATGTTGGCTATGCTTCATACAATAATGGTGATTAGTTGTCCGTGATTACCAGTATGCCATGCAGTAACCTGATTATGAATCAAAGTAGTTAACTGGTAAATGATTATTTGCTCCTGTCGAATACAATGAGTTGTCACCTGTCAGTTTCCTACCTGGCTTTTTCTCCAAACATCAATAATGTATCTCAAACTTCAATGGTTAAAATATCTTTTTTAGTGAAAAAATGAACAAAACAAAAATTTATATTTTTCAAAACATTTTTATTTTACATTGGAGTTAACATACACATTTTCATAGTTGGTGTATTCAACATTTTGTTTTAACACGCATCCCATCATCTTTCATACCTATATTACAAAGAAACATACAATTTCAGTAAGCTATGATTTGAATTGTTATGAAAAAAAAACTAGATTTCATTACCACCGTTTAACCATGTATTACCACTTAAGTTAAATAAGTGTATGTAACCATGTATTATATAAGGTTAACCCACACGCAGTTGACCTGCATGTAAAAATTATAAAATACAATTATCATGGCCATAGGAATCAGGGGAGGAGGGGGCAATGCCCTCCTACTTGTGAGCCATTTAAAAAAAATACATTAATGTTTGCCATTGTAATCAAAATCTGATAGTTTGTACCAAATCCATCAGTGCCCCCCTCCAAAGTCGTTCCTATGGTCTGATTATTCATGTGATATGTGCATACTTCTATACCCCTTACTAATCTGGAATAAGATTTTTATTAATGGTTAAATATATTTCGAAATAGAAAAGAACATTTGTATGCTGAAAACCAGAATGACACAGGACATGTTTGTTTCTTGCTATTCCTTTGATAAGGATTACAGTTGTGCTTCAAATCACGTAGAACAGGTTAACAGTGAACACTGTAACACTGGTCTTCCGAACAGTGTTCGAAAAAATTTGTATTTTTGCGGTGGCACTATAATACTGGTGCAAACCAATTTCATGTTTTTAAGACTGCATTGCGGGAGCGAGATCTAGGTCAAATGGTAGTGTGTCTGCCTGTGAACCGGTCGGTTGTCGGATTGATCCTGCTCAGTGGACCCAAAGGCTGTGGTATGCGCTGTCCTGTCTAATGGACAGTGCATATAAAAGACCCCTTGCTGCTTATCGGAAAGAGTAGCCAATGTGTCAGCAGGTTTCCTCTAAACATGTCAGAATGACCATATGATTGACGTCCAATATCCGATGATGAAATAAAAATCGGTGTGCTCTAGAGGTGTCATTAAATAAAAAAATTTTTTTTTTAAGACTGCATTGCTGCCATGTGGACACTTGTTTTAAGCGGGAACACTTGTATATAGTCATTTGTTAGAAATATTTAGTCCATAAGGTACTGTATTAGGATAATTTCTGTAAACTTTAATATTAATTGGGATATTTAATGTTCAGTAATTGTGAATATAAAAAGTAGATCAGTATTGTAAATACTGTCCAGACTAAAAATAAAAATATTTTCAAAATTATTATTTGTAAATTGAGTTAAAACAGTGTATTTACATGTGATAAATAAAGATATACATCATCTTGCATTCATCATGGGACACCACTCAAACAGTAAGATGCTGGATAGAGCTGCAAGGCCACGAGCACTTGGCATTTTCACACTGGTATCACTCACACTTGCTGGGGGTGGGAGTTGTTAAACCAATATATATATATCTATCCATTCACACTGGTGTGACCATCTTGTGTAAACAAACACACAAATTGCAACAGTATTTACATGTTCATGGAATACATTTAACTAATAATGATAAATTATGCAGTATAAACAGCCATAATCAAACTAAATTATAAATCTGCACTTCCATGGCGCTATAGTACTAATTTCAGTGAATGCAGACATGCACAGTAATATCTAAATTGAGATTAATTTTTAAAACAATTTGCTGCTATTAAATAACAACTAAATATATATAATGGGTTTTAAACAGTGGGTAACTTTCCTAAAGTCATAAACCTGTTAAGTAACAGCTAATCCTTAAACAGCCATGTAAAAAATAAAACTTGTGTGTAACAATAAATCTATATCCAACCATATAAAAGAAAAAAAAACTTTGAAAATCTAACTATGGTACTCAAAAAAAAAAAATGCATATACTGAACCTCAAGTCACAAAAATTACATGGATACTTCATTTTTCCACGTTACAGAGTGTTTAAAATACTAACGGTTATTCGCTAAAATTTACGTCATGAACATGCGTGTAGGTACATATTCATTAAATATCTGCTATACAGTAATATAAAAGATAAAATTACTGAATAATAACTAACAGATACACAGCCTTATAAAAACTATTCAGTATATGGTCATGTACAAATTCTGTATACAGCCAAAACTGCTGGATAAAAACTATTCAGTATATGGTCATGTACAAATTCTGTATACAGCCAAAACTGCTGGATAAAAACTATGCGGTATAAAAATTCAGTATATAGCTATATGAAAGATAAACCTTAGCACTAAATGTAGGTTAAATGTACCCAAACCCCGGGTTAAATTTAAAGGAGACCTAACTGCAGTTAAATTGCTCAATGTTCAATGGATAAATAAACCTATCACTTTGTTACAGAAATGAATCAAAAACCACATACTTTTTGTCACTACAGGTTTTGCTAAGATACCAAATAACACTTTGTTATATTTTTAAGAAAACCAGCAATAAATTAATAAAAACTGAGTGGTGTTTTAGAGTGGAGACACATGCTAGTGTAGATGGTAATTATAGCTATTATAGTTAACAGGGGTCGAACTTCAGTGATTATTGCTTTGCGTTGCTAGGAACCAAGAGGGCACCAAGGCAAATGTGAGTTTCCTATGGGGTGGGGCATTAAGTCAGAAACCTATGTCTTTGCAGTCTTGTCAACTTAACAGTTCTGTGTAAATTTCATGTTTAAGGTTAGTTAAGAAATACATATATATGCTTCATATTAAATTAACAAACACAAAATATTGGACTGGAATCGACAAAGTACTCTGCTCTTTTGTCCCTTTTGAAGGCCGAATACAAGTTGCTTCATGAAAGGGTACAGCAGTATTTGCCTTCATTAGAAGTGAAATTGGAGAGGGTAAAGGGACAGGGCAACATGGCAAATTCTTCAGGCTCAATGCCTTTTGTGAAATTTGACCTCTGTGACATATTTATTATATTCTTGAAGACCTATCCATTGTAACAACTATTAAGATGACAACTCATGTACACACACAGCGAACCGGAAAAGTGAACTTTATATCACCTGATAATTATGACATAGTTTTTCTTCATGGCTTGCAAGAAGACTGGAAATAAACAGAAACTAAAATATACATTTATTATAAAAGGATAAAACATTTTAAAAACATGGTTCTCATACTGTGACAACACAATATATGATGCCCTATCAGTTTATTTTCAGTCCTCAACAATGATCTCCATGATAAATATTCCATACAGATATCTCATTTAACTAATAAATTTTGCTGTATTTAGAAGGAAATGTATTTGTTGTAATTCTGGTACACTATTCAGAACATACATTAAACAGCAAATAGAATATCTCAACGCAATCATACATTCATTCATAAATCTTGCCACACCATCTGAATCGGTGTTTTTATTTATAATATTAAATAGGAGTAAAATAATTTTATATAATTTGTTATATGTACAATGAACATGAAATAACATTAAAAATAAGGTTTTTTTCTTCTGTAAAATTAAATACAATTGCTTGGTGTTCCTTTGTAAGGTAACCTATATACATTAGTAGTTGTCATGTGATATGATAAGCTTATCTATGTACATTTGACATGGTAAGCCAATTTATATAAATAAGTAAAATCATGTGCATGAGCTTTTTTATATACATCGGTAAATCGTGACCCAGTAAACCGATATATATAAATAAGTAAAATCATGTGACACAAGCTTATCTATATACATCAGTATGTCGTGAAACCGATTTATATAAATAAGTAAAATCATGTGACACAAGCTTATCTATATACATCAGTAAGTCGTGAAACCAATTTAATTAAATATGTAAAATCATGTGACACGAGCTTATCTATATACATAAGTTATCTATATACCTCAGTAAGTCATGACACGCTAAACTGATTTATATAAATAAGTAAAATCATGTGACATGAGTTTATATACATCAGTAAGTCATGAAACTGATTTATATAAATATGTAAAATCATGTGACATGACCTTATCTATATACATCAGTAAGTCATGAAACTGATTTATATAAATATGTAAAATCATGTGACACGAGCTTATCTATATACATAAGTTACCTATATACATCAGTAAGTTGTGACACGGTAAACCAATTTATATAAATAAGTAAAACCATGTGACATGAGCTTATCTATATACATTAATAAAAATTGTGACAGTAAACCGATTTATATAAATATGTAAAATCATGTGACATGAGCTTATCTATATATATCAGTAAGTTGTGACATGGTAAACTGATTTATATAAATAAGAAAAATCATGTGACATGAGCTTATCTAAATACATCAGTAAACCGATTTATATACAAGTGAACCAGTAGAAATTGTGACAACTTACCTACATGCATTAGTAGATGTTATATGGTAAGGTAAGATTATATATGACAACCTATATAAGACGTAAGTGAATCTTTAAACATCCATAGGCCATATGACAAATTAACCTATATATATTTAGTTAAAAAGTCCAATAATATATATATAATCAGTAGAAGTCATGACAATAGATTTATATATACATCAGAGGTTGTAATCTCATCTGCATCTATGTATGTGTGTGTGTGTGTGTGGTGTGTGTGTATGGGTGTGTGTGTGTGTGTAAGTAGGTCATGACAATAGATTTATATATACATCAGAGGTAATCTCATCTGCATCTATGTATGTGTGTGTGTGGTGTGTGTGTATGGGTGTGTGTGTGTGTGTAAGTAGGTCATGACAATAGATTTATATATACATCA
>JAULBS010150389.1:0-12181 GCA_032355785.1 Symmetromphalus regularis
TTTACGCAGATATAACTACTTTGGAAATACTGTGTGTATAATTAGTTGTGTCAATGTGCCTCACCTTGTAATATTTCGTGTGTTCTTACTATAATGCAGCGGCGGTTCACTTATTAGGAGAAGGAGGCGGGGCGTCTTTTTAGTTGGAAGCTACAAGTTACTACGCGTACGCGATTTGCCATGTAAGATAGAAATTTCTTTCATAGCTTTCTTTCGTGGGATAACTCTATCATACATACGTAAGAATGAGAGAAAAAAGATGTCATCAATAGATATTGTTTATTTATTTATTAGTAAAGATTGTTCACTGTTGTACAGTTATTGGAATTGATAAAATTTGTAATTTACATTTATACTGAAATTCTGTTAACTCTTGAATTGAATACAATAGTTGCAATTATAATGCATGCATTCTTTAATGTATTATCAAAGTATAGTTCTTCTCAACTTTAATAATAGTATATTAGAATGTATTTTAGCTCTATTTATTAATATTAGTTCAGCGTCTTTGTATTGAAGGTAATAGCTTTGACTTGAGTGAGTATATAGACCTAACTCAGTTGAGTTAAATGAAAAACAAAGATCGCTTGAATTGATAAATCAAGAATTAAGTCTTGAAACATTATCATTATCAAAGAAATTAATGGATTTCCAGCAGAGAACATTTTATTGTTGGTTTGGTTGATATACTCAGTCATGATAATTAAACTGAAATTTGGAGTTTGTTTGTTTCGCAGCCCTAGACTTTGAACATTTATGTAAAACTTAAGAATGACAATTTTTTGAGGTACGACACCCTATGCGTTCGTACTCCAGACCACAAAATTATTGTACTCACAATGCTAATGAAATGTGTGTGGGGTCCTGAACTATTTTTACTAGATTTCATTATCTAACAAACATATCATAGCTGAACGTTTTAAGCTAAACGAACGGATACTATTTAACTCCGATGCAACCGAACCTGAAACAACTCTTATCAAAGAAAAAACACGTCTGTCATATTTGTTCAGTGCTTAAATCAGACGACAAACAGCATCATTAAATATGAGTGAGATGTTTTGAAAGGAAAGAGTAAATGTTGGATATAAAAGTTAATTAACTCTGGATCTTGTAAACACTGTGTTGATTGTCCTGAAGCCAGAGGTAATCGTTGTCATTCACCTATATACCTTGTTTGAGCAGGCTATCATGGCAATGTTTAGGTTTTTTTTGATAAATTAAGTTTTAATCATGCCAATGTGTTACGGCACATATTGTCACCGTGCACATATCGTCAGCGGGCAGATATCGTCAGCGGGCAGATATTGTCGCCAGTCGTCAGAACAAATATTTAAACTTTGATATGATGATGATGACTATCATCATCATTATATTTGTAGAAACATATTATACTTTAATATAGGGGAAAATGTGAAACGTACCTGCATGGCATTCCTTCCGGGCGAGATGTAGCTCAGTGGTAGAGTCTTCACCCGAGGTACTTTGGTCGTAGGATTAAACCCCATTGGTGGACTGACATCTCTGAATGGGTTTTTCCCGTCCCATCCAGTGTCCCACGACTGGTTTATCAAATACCGTGGTATGTGCACTTCTGTCATTATGATACCTTGCTGCTAATCGGAGGGTAGCCTATGTTGCGATAAGTGGTTTCCTCTTCCTGACTTCATATCAAAATAACATGTTTCACGTCCAATAGCCGCAGATTATATCTAGTTGCGTCGCTACCGCCATATAGATTATCAAAACATTAAAAGCTATCAATAAAATCATTTTAGGCAGAATAATTATGATTCTACCATGTATAGAAGTCGATATATGAAAGAACATAAATGTAGCATAGCCACCATTTTGAAATCCAAGATGGCTGCTATAGAGGAAAATGCTAGCCTGGAGACATATAAAGGGAATCTCAGTGGAGACCCTAGAAACGAGTGTTGCCCGTTTCAAGCTTCTACCCAAAATGTTTAGCAAAATCCATATTTTAACATATTCTTATTCTGATCTCTGACTAACTACTCTCTCACCTCCTCTGCAGACAAACACAACTATTGGGGCATATATTGTTGCCGGCGACAGTTGTGCCGATGGGCAACAGTGTGTGCCGTAAAACAAGCACATGTCGTAAAACAATGTGCAGTATTGTAGGCAATGGGCTTCAGGTTAAGAAACGCTCTGTTTTAATCCCATTACCGACTTGAAGAGGTAGAGGTGACTGGAGTAATTGTCTCCACTGTATGGTCAAAAGGGGGTATATCATAGATTGTGCTATTTGTTCTTCTGTGTCTAAGTACATATACAAGATTCCTAGCTGCTTATCGAAAAGTGTTGCTTATGTGATGAAACTGCTTTTTCTCTTTTATATTAACATTAGCTTCTGTCCTAAGCAGATAGGAACTAGCTGTATCTACCTACCTCAGCTTGTCTATATGTTTGCTAATGGTGGACCCGTCCATCAATTTATCTGTTCATCCGTCTGTCTGTCTAAATATATGTCTACGTTTTATTTATCAATAGTATATTATTTATAACAAACACGTGACATTTTATGTGTCTCGTGTCTTGACGGAACATAAAATTAATTAGATAGTGGACAGAATGTTAGCTATGTTACCACATGTGCCTTTATCTAAGTGTTTTCTTACTAAGATGGCCAGCAGGCTATTTGAGCAATAGTCACTTCTCGTAATGTGTTATTGACTTTTCCAATGTCTTCGGTCAGCTTGCAATTTCCAACAAAAGACAGATTGCGTGATGCAAATATTGGCTTATTTAAGAAACGATTCAGCGAAAGACGTACGGGTTCCTATGGGATGGGGAGATGTGATTTATCATTGAAAATGTAATCCTAATCAGAGCGAAGAAACATAATCGCTCTGCACTGAGCAAAATGTTGGATCTCATGAGCTGTTTGAATGTTTTGTTTTACCTATATCAATTCAAGTGCTTTGACAAATTCAAATAAATCAGTCTCATACCTCCGTCTTTAATAGATTTACAAAAAATATCTCTTTTAATTTTATTTGGTTTATCACGCCAAATAAACTTTAAAATAAAGCATCAGTCGCACTGTGAGGTATTGAGGGCTAGGTATTATTACGTTTTCCACATTAACAAATATTTGTTCCGTTTGGGAATAGGTTTTATTGGGTTTCTGTTGGGTTCTTATTAATATTCTTAAACACTACATCCCTCTCCTTCTTGGATGTTATCAACACATTATATTAAACCCTGAATACATTGTTTGCATGGATATTATGCTAAAATGTGAACTTATGTTTTGAATAATAATCTAAATATCTGTTCTTTTAAACTGTTCAGCACTTAGCTTTCAAACACTTAAAAACAGACAATAGTTATTGTCAGATTCAGAATATAAACCCAAATGTCTTCAGTCACTCTCAAGACTGTTCAAAACAAATGTAACTTAATTATTATGTGATAACTTCACTGATAAGGATATTGTTCAGACACAAACGTTTCTGTTCAACTAATTCCAACATAAACAATAAAATGATTAATTGGTAAGAACATCTCTTAACTGTTCAATAAACGGGTTCCGCTATTTACCCTTAAAAAAGGAATTTGTTTATAATATGGTGGAAGATGCAGGAGTTTCTAAATTGGTGTGCGACGCAGCTTATAAATTAGTGAAGATGACAGTCGTGTTAGACGTCAATATGAGAGACGTGCCTACCAATTCGTTTGGAGATTTTAATTTAGAAAACAAATGTTCCACCTAAAACGAAATATGAACTTGGCCCTGTTTAATCTCACTCATCGTAACTGTCGACACATTTGCCTACCTTCACAATTAAAAAGCAGTTTATGCGACATACCGGTGTAACGTTTAATATGCACTCCTCCGGAATATGCACTCCCCAGTCATTATTATACATATAATTTGCACTCCCCAGTCTAGCTAATTTATAGAGTGCATGGAACCAGACGCGGTCTGGGATCTTCCCATAAATATGTTCCTTATTCAACGTTTAATTATTCACCGGCAAGAAACGGGGACAGCCACCTTCCAGTTTGATTCCTAGTAGTCTGGGGATGAAAACAATTTGGTTACATGTTCTGGATCAGATGCAATAAGCCGAACATTTTAAAGGGGTAGCCTGAGGTCCGCGCCTAGATGCGCCACTGATATATACTTTATGAGAAATAGCAAAAGCATCACAAAAACAGTATTAGGGGAGTTCATATTACATGTATAATATTGACTTTGGGAGTGCTTATTATTCAATAGGAGTGCATATTAAGCATATAATATAGACTGGGGAGTGCTTAGTAAATGTATAATAATGACTGGGGAGTGCAAATTATATGCGACACAGCTTTCATCTATTCCTGGTAACACTGAACACACTTTGTTGATGTAAAATATGTCAACACGTGGAATTTTCACACTTAAAATTTGATAACTATAATTTCAACACCGTAATCGGAAACCCTCCTTCGTAAAATGGCACCCGTTCACAAATTTATAGTTAAATATGCATACACCAACAGATTCAGCACAAGAACATTTTACTATACAGAAGAGATCATGTTATATTGTTTATATTATCGTTTACATTTATTTAAATAACTATTAACGTCATTTGTTTATGTTAAATTATGAATGTGCCTTGATGATATTGACATTTAATGCCATAATTGTGAAGAATCGGTATTGTTATATGTAAGGAACAGATCTCCTCGAGAATGGGGATTCCCTAAAGCTGTGTAAGAATTTTACGCTAATGAAATAGTAAATAGCTGGACAAAAGATGTTTATTTTGAAACAGCTTTATATTAATGACAAAGTTATACATTTGGATTTATAAGAATTGAACTTGATAATGTTTGAGGTTCATAGAAGTATGAACGGCAAAACAGCTTTACACACTTTGATATGAACAGCTCCACGCTAACGCTCTTTATACAGTGTGTAAAGCGGTTTTGCGGTTCATACTTCCATGAATCTCAAACATCATCAAGTTCAATTCTTAAATGAACTAAAATATGTTCAGCCATATTGGTAATAATTTAATTTATGTATATATTACATATTTTCCTTTGTTACTATGTCAAACAAAATCACTTTGCATTGTTTTGTACGTTGTATATGTTACAGTCAAAGTGCGTAATGCCCATTTCACTCGGTCATTTCATGAAATGCCTAAAAATCTCAATAATTTCGTGTAATGCCTGAAATTATGGTTCAATCATTGCGCAGTTTGCCTGAATGTGGTTTCAGGCATAGTGTGTAATTGATGGTCTTCCTACTTTCTGCAAGAGTACAATGTCTTTTAAGAATTTAAACTTAATTTATTGCACCTAAAATGGTATTAAAACAGAAATCGTACTGGACAGTCCTCTAACACTGTAGTTAAATATTTTACATGTAATCTCTGTTCTTTGAAGTCATGTTAACGACGTTGATCTATTTCATACCTGAAGTTAGCAAAGATAATTTTTGCGAGGACCCCTGAACAATAGAAGTATTTACAACATTACATTTAGTGCCAAAGCCTAGTAACTAAACAAGTCTTTGAGGTGAAGTTAGCTGCATATACATTTGCAACTATCTACAATCACACTACTCATGGGGAGCTGAGAGTATTTTTATGTATTTCTAACACAACGTAATTAACTCTGAACCTTTAATCACATCTTCTTTGAAGGTAAGTTACTAATTCAAGCATTAAATGTATTTTAAAAGATTTTGCATCGTTTATGATAACTTTGGAGGAATATTTTGTTCCTTGATGTGTATTGGCTAATCCTTGAGGCTTAGTGAGGAGACTATTTGTTTTATTAATTGCAATTGTTTTTACTGTGCACCAGCAGGGCCCTATAAAATATATTGTCTTTTGGTAAGCACTTCACTCGTGACTTCTAGGATTGCTGTCAGAATGGCGCTTCATATCTATGAAACACAATTTAAAGAGGAATTATACAAGAAGTATGAACAATGTCCAAAACACCTCATTCCAAAGGATGTATATTACGAATCCACTTTTCCTTATTTTAATTTGTTCTAATATATATGTGGGACGCATATCATGGAACTAGGGGTAACACAAATTATTCTGGGACTCATCTTGTTCAAATTCTGTAATTCTAAAAGTATTTAGCATTTCATAAGAATACATGTTCATTGTCTATTGCCAGTTTCATACTAAGTATACATTACCCTAAAGAACTAAACATTTTATGAAACAACAGGCATTACGCATTCCTGGATTTTTGAAAATTAAGATGGACAGGAAATTTTGGTGTAATGATGAGTGTACAATCAAGTTGAATTTGTTCATGCATGCTATGTTCATACAGTTATGAAAATAAAACACAGTGTTTATCGTAGCATGTATTTAGATATTGTCATGTTATCAGGTACTTGTAGAAATAATAATTATGCAATGAGATATAAAACAAAAATTTGCATCACATATTAAGTTTCAATGCCATCTTATTTTTATTCATCCTCCAACTACCTAGTTATTTCGCGAGGAGTGATGGATAGTTTAGCATCTTGATAAGATAAATGACTATGTGTACAGTTAGAATGTAAACTGGACATTTACATTTAAAAAATTGAACTGGAATAATGTTGAATGTTTTTTGGAATACACTAATACTGACTGGTATGAGTAGTTATTGACATTCTAATACTTATTTATGTTTTACTTTTATACGAGTGAACTGGATGGAAATATATTAAAGTATAATCCTTAAATTTATGATGTATGTAATGAATAATTATAGCGAAAACTAATAAACTACAGAAGCACACGTTTTTTGTGTAATAAGATTTTTTAACATGAAAACATTTTAATTTTAACATGTTAGATCATAAATGTCTAATACCTCTAGTGTACTAAGTGACAAAAGAAAATCACATATTTGTATTATGCATTATTATTTAATAAATGCAAATGTATCTGTTGTGATTTGATACACATCTAACATTTCTGAATATTATGGCTTTAAAGGCCCATTTTCTACACTTGTTGTCTACATACATGCTTGGAAAACAACATACAAATGAATCCTTACATTTCAGTCATTTCGCGTACACTGGACCCCCAAATCAGGCATTACGTGAAATGACTGAGATTTTTAGGCATTTCATGAAATGACTGAGTGAAACGGGCATTACGCGAAATGACTGAAATGTTCAGGCATTTCGCGAAATGTCTGATAACGCACTTTGACTGTAAAGTAAAAGTTGGTATCCAGTCCTATTAACCTATTTTGGGGGTGCTGATTAAGAAAAAAATAGGACACCAAGCCGAATTTTTAGTTTTTGACCCTCAAAATCGAAAAACAACACGGCCGTCCAAAATCGCTTGTTTTTCTGATTAAACATTTCACCTTGCAAAAGAATGTCCAAATTATTCCATCCATCACTAAATTTGTACTTTAGGATGAACAAATTTGAATGTGCGCCAATTTCGCCTATAAAGTGAAGTGGAACAAATTCCAAAATAATTAAATAACAGCGAACCAAAAATCAACTCAAAATGAAGAATCCAGTTGGTGTTAACACTCTTACCATGACGTAACTGTGTCACTTAGGTTTTTTACTTTTTTTTGTCTTTTTTTTTTGTCTCGGTTCCGTGTTTTATTCGGTTCTGTGACTTGATCATTGTCAATGTCCATGAATAAGCACAAGCATCATGAATAGGAGTCTTTGTGCTAATTTCCCACGCTACATATACATCATGTATATCTAGGTCTATTTGATCATAATAAAATAATTGTCGTCAAGCACTATTACCATATCAGTATATTAATCATTAAAGGAAGTTCAAGAACATTTTCCCGGATATCCCACTTAAAAAACTGTGTGTACATACATGCAGCATGTTGACTGGCTAGAGTAAACTAATACGTATGTTTATTATACATCCTGCCAAACATTATTTCATATTTTACTTAATGAACGGACAATTCTCTCAGACTATTCATTCATACCCGATCTCAGGGTCAGAGTGGAACAACTAACTATTGTGTAATTATTTAATCTTTGTAAGGCAGAACATATCGAGAAAGAATGCTTATTTATGAAAGGTGAACGAAATATTCTTTACAAGGGTGACACTAAAACGGTAAGCCTATATATTGGATTTTATCTGATTTTAGTCATAGGCTCACATCGCAATTTTTCTTTTTATAAATACTTGCTTCTAAGTTATTTGTGAAACGTTGTAATTTTAATAGGTGTGCAACGATACGGCCAAAATTATATTGCGATATATTGCAATACAGCAAACCCATATTGCATTATATATAGTACAATACAATTTGATTAATTACCATGATGTGATAAAGACATATTTTGATACTATCATACTAATTAACAAACAAATCTTATGCAGGCAGACCTGTACCAATTTCTGATGAAAAGAAGAGAATGTATAGACCCAGTAGATTTATATTCTTTAATTAATTAGTTATTTGAAAACCAACATATTTATATAAAGTTTATTTAAGTTTATCTAAGTTCTTGATATATAAAATAACATTTCTCATCTTATATCACAGGAATTTCTTGCACATGAAGGAATCGGAATTATCGGCAGTGGGAATCGCCATATTGATATATATCTCTTGGCTTCTATTCATCTTCATTAACGGACTTGTTGAATACCTTGCCTGGTTTCCTCGACAGCATCGTTATCAGTTACAGAATAAATGCAAACACAACTGTTACGAAAAGTCTGGCTATATCGTGAACGATTCAAATGTTAGAAAGCATATCTGCTTTACTAAAAGATCTGAGAATGATCCGGATACCCGCTTTAATGATCGTGAAGATGTACACAGATCCGTTCATTTAGATGGTGAAAACGTGTACGAATGTGTTCATTTTAATGGCGAAGAGGTGCACAGATCTATTCATTGTGAAGGTGATGCTGTGCACAGATCTGTTCATTGTAAAGGTATGGGAATTTCAATTACCATTTCCACAGTAGATGAAAATTTACAATCTTTATGTCATAACAAAAACCAAGCCCGGGCACACAGAATATGGCGACAGAGGCGAGGAAAGATAGGGGAAAAGCGTAAGACACAAAGTATGAATGAAAACATAGGCCTAAAGACAGACGATCCTGTAAAAGAAGAAACTGTTCTAAACGCTGCTTTTCTTAATGAAGAAGCGAAGACGAATTTAGACAAGACTACTTGCATATTTTATAACGTGTCTTGTCACGATGAACATGGAAGAGAACTGACCTTACAAATCAAGAGTAATAAAAGTCAAATAATGACGCTGAAAGCAAGCAGAAACAGACGTCAGAAGCTGAGAGACAAAGTTGAAAATCGTTACAGAACTAACGAACAAGAGAAGAGAACGGAAATGTCCAAGGATAACGCATAGGACAGTCGTTTGTTCTTTTAAACCTACAGAAGGGGTAGCTTTAAAAGGAGCAAAAATCATTCAGCCAGCTCTGAACATTGTCAGTCAAACTGTTAAAAGGATAAACTTAGTAAAATGCTTGTCGTTAGTTTTTAGGAGGGTCATATTTTGGACGATCTCCATAAACATTTTAAGAAGGCGTGTCTGTTTCAACTAACCAATGTTAACATTATTTTGGTGAACATTTTTTATTTATTATTATTTTTAAATTTTAGTTTTGTACAACAACCGTAATTATGTATTTGTGATAAATATTGTTATAAGTGCACTTGATTTTGTTTGGTATCAATTTCCAATGAAATATACTCAACCAAAAAAGAAAGTATGCATGTAATCAATAGTCATTTATTTCATAAACCAGATGACATTCCTGACAGAAATTCTGAAATTAGATAACCACAGTATTTAGAAGGAGTTGTGTGTATGCTCATGTTTGTGCCAGTGGACCATTACTGTGACCACCCTATGAAACAAGAATACTTCAACATACATCATTTCTTTTTGGATTGAGTATGTTCTACAGGATGAATAGGATAGTGCTCGTTTGTGCTGTTGAGTAAAAATAATCTACAAATTCTACCAAACGAACAAAACGAAAACTAACAACCAAGTTAACAGAAAATTAGAATTCCACACAATGTCATCATTACGTTTACTGTGACACCCAATAGCCGATGTTGGGGTTAAATAAATAAACATTTCGTTTACTGTGACACCCAAAAGTCGATGTTGGGGTTAAATAAATAAACATTACGTTTACTGTGACACCCAATAGCCGATGTTGGGGTTAAATAAATAAACATTACGTTTACTGTGACACCCAATAGCCGATGTTGGGGTTAAATAAATAAATATTACGTTTGGGAACGCATGGAATAAGGAGTCATTGGGATTCTGATAGGAACTTGTTTTTAAATATTATCAAACAACGGTCCAAAGTGATATATTTTCAACTAAACAAAATATTTATTGAACAAAATTAACATAAAATTTGTTCATATGGAATTTTAAATAGCACCATATTCGAGGTCACACTTAGGAAAACTTTCAGTTTTATGAAGATTTTCAGAAATAAATAAATACAAATGAATTTAATTACATCCTAGACAATATCAATTGAGCACGGTCGGTCATAATTAATTTTGAACCATTTTTTTTTTGTTTGCTTCATAACTTGCTGCAAACAACATATAAATATATAATTTGATGATTATTATTTACACGAGTGCGTGTGTGTCCGTGTGTGTGTGCCGTTGCTCTTATAACCTAACCAGCAGACGAGAATGAATGATTTCGTTATTAGTGTCTCTCATGTCAATGCAAAGTAATTCCTTTAACAAAATGTGTAACGCAGCAGGCATAAATCCCTCCGTGAGGAAGAAATCCCTTATATGGGTGCTTAATCAAATTCTATTGGATGATAGTGTGCAAATTACGCCTTGAAACCTTTCAACATTTCTTAATACACAATATTAAATCAAGACCCAGGGCACAGTCCTCGTCAAAAGAATTACGTTCCAAATTACATTTTCTGCGCGCACTTATGAAACTTACATACCAAAATTAATGGAGAATTATTATCAACCCCGCAACTACGACAGTGTAAACAACACCCCTGGACACACCCGCCGATATCTGTCTTTTGGAGAGGGGACAGGGGACATTGGGCTGAGACAGTCGGGCAATTTTTATACTGTAGTGCCACCGGCCAATTCGTCCGCCACTCATTCGGCCACTTCCGCCAGAGAAGGACTGACCGCCGGAACCTTTAATCTGAGTAAGTGCTTTTATTTAATTTGTTAAATTTATTAACACAATTATGGTAACCATCTGTGGCTTGGAGCTGTATAATCTTTAACTGAATTTGGTCAATCAAATTGTATCTTTAATGACATTGAATAAAACTGGGCACTAAACTTTTGATAGTTCAGTGAATTGAAATGTCTGAAAGCTGTTAAATTTACTGAAATTTAAATAGTGTTTTCTTTTTGTTTCTTTTCTTTTAAACAAGAATGAAATTTGTTTAACAAAGTATTAAGAATTAAATTAAATTAACTTGCTGCATGATTATCTACTGCCTCAAGCTGATGATAATGGTTCAAAACCCGTTGAAGGCTGGCTCACACTTGACTAGGTGTCAAAATAACCAAATGTTTGACTTCTAATAGTCGATGATTAATAAACCAGTGTGCTCTAGTGGTGTTGTTAAAAAAAATTTTTTACTGCATCTGTTTTGGCATTTTCTTGGCTAGTTAAATTTAAGAATAATTATGATTCTGTGAAAAAGATAAATTCATAAAGAAAATCAAGTTTCAAATTAACACATTTATTTGACATTAATGTTTATTTGAGGGATTTTGTCATTCATTCTAGAAATGTAATGCTTTATTTGTAACAGTTTTAGCGCCAATAAGTGTTTAACGGTTGTCTTTTTCTTTCATTGATTCGCGGATAACTTTAAAAGAAACCCCTGTTTTGTTCTATGAATGTTTATACAGACATACTAAAAATTAAAGACATGGGAGCGAAAACCAAACAGAAAAGATTTAAAAGGATTTTTCGTGATTTTTGTACACATTGAAGGTCATATTAATAGCCATAGCAACCACTCGAAGCACACCTGTCTACGTGGCGCAGTGGTTAAGCTATCAGACTCGAGGCTGGTAGGTACAGAGATCAAATCTCAGTTGAGGCATGGGATTTTTAATCTCAGTATCGGCTCCAAACCAGAGTGAGTGCTCCGCAAGGCTCAGTGGGTAGGTGTAT
>JAULBS010150400.1:0-12181 GCA_032355785.1 Symmetromphalus regularis
GCGCCGGTTAACCCACTTTTTGGCCGGGGTTGTTCCCCCCCCCCCCCCACACACTTTCAGGAACGGATTTTCGCCATTGATACCATATTCATAATAATACAAAATAACAGAAGGCCTAGTAAGTTGTACAACTTTTGCCTGATCCATTTGTATTATTAATGCAATAAAATATATATATTTTTAAAACAATATACTAGTATATATGAATATTCATTAACTGATAACGGGATCAAGTGTTTAGTAGGAGTGTTTATCTCCCTTGTTTGTCTTTTGTTGACGGAGATCACGAATATGTGTGCTTCCGGCGAGGGTTGCCTATGATGCTAAACATGAAAAATCGATAGTGTTTCTGTATCTTTGCCACGCATCTCCTTCTGAAAGATGCAAGCCAATACATGTCCGACTTACTTACCATGTATACTTTTAACAGCAGGCCCGTGTTATCGACACCATCTGACGTTTGGTAATTATGGTCACAGTAGACTCGCTGTAATAATGTAAAGGATGCAGTTCAAACTTCAATGTCAGACTGATGATCTGTCAGAGACTTCTATCGAATATGATTGTATTTTGGCAAGTTTTCCGATTAAAAAAAAGTCAATTTAGGAAACTGTATATGTGTAATAAAATAACATTGGTTAATAAGGGTATAGCAAAGTTGGCCATGATGACGGTCGAGATTAGGTTAGGTTTAGGGTCAGTATTACTTTTCAAATTCATTGTAGTTGAGGAAAATTCGGTAGTCGTTTCCAAAAACAACTTAAAATATCATTGATTTTCTGTGTTAAATATCCTTCAAAAGGGTGATTTTTGGTGGTGCTTCTTGACGAAATTAACACTCAAGATCTGTGAATAACACAAATTCAATCAATGGGAAAAATTCAGAAATCATTTTGACATTTTTCAAGAATTATTAGATTTATATTTTCTGATCTATTTTTTTTTTCTCTATATTTTTTCAGATCTGTACTGGTTTTGAAATATATTATGAAATTATGGCAAAGACCAAGAGTACAAGTATAATTAGAAGGCGGAAAGGAAAACCAAAGCAGCATGAACTGGATCGAATGCGTCAGAGTTGTCCTAGCTCTCCTGTTACAACTGATGATGAAAGTAGGGATGAAGAAGATGACTGTTATATGTTTAATGATGAAGTTCTTGGTCCTTTAGTTGTCAAAAAGATAATGGCTTCTGACCGGACACTCTTTCTTGGCTTGGTTGCTATGCGTATAGTGAACAGTCTTTTTATTCAGACATACTTCGTTCCTGATGAATACTGGCAGTCTTTAGAAGTGGCTCACAAAATGGTTTTTGAGTATCCTTTTATAGGAAAATGTAGTATAGTGTTTATTAGAGGTGTAACGATACACTCGAATGTTCAGTGCACTTAACAGCAATCTGTATCGTAGTTGTATTCATATTTGTAACTATCTGAACCGAATATACGAATACATAATGTAACTGTATACCAGGGCTGGGGAAATGCCCATTTAAGCTGGTCTGACTTTGGGACCGAAAGAAATTTTTAAAATCCTAAGTTTGTCGGTTCCACTTTTTTAATGTTCCAGTCCGGAGCGTAATTTTTACCGGTCCGTTTCACTTGTTCATTTCTTTTATTTGATCGACTGTCATTGCTGGTGACATTTTTTGCAAGTAATTATCTTACACTATCAGTTAAGTGGTGTTCATGCTGAATCATAAAACACTCGTGCCAACCCAAGAATCACTAAATCAGTACTGAAGTGTGTTAATTATTGTTTCCTTTCACAGTCACAGTCCGTTACCGGAAACAGAAACGGTGAATACGTTATTAGTACCGCTTTTCAGTTTGTCTATTTTGGGTGCCGCAAGTTTTAATCAAAACAAGTATAAAAAAAAATGTTTTATTAAAAGTAACACTGTCGGGTCTTTGATATCACTTTCAGTGATTATAAAGTCAGTCATAAACATACATAATTAAAGTAAGAATATCATCAAAAAGAGTGAGCTATACTGCTCACAGTGGAAGGGTCATTAACAATGTTACAGTGTTTCCGTGAGTATGCCTGCTAATTAAGGATCTACACTTCAATTAAAATAAAAGATTTCATTTTTATAACTAGTCACTGTAATCAAAGGTTGTTAAAAAGGATACCAATTTGTGGATATGAATGAGTTATACTTGTTAACTAAAAAACCCAATAATGGTATATAGTGTAAATCATGAAATTAACGCATCCCTAAATTAATGCGATCAGCTAGTAATAAAATTCCTTAAAATTGAGACCACAACAGTTGTTGAAATCACCTCACTACTATAAACACTAATTAACTGTTTATCAAAACAAGAAAGGGCTCCGATGCGTTATCAAAACAAGACCAGACAAGAATTTTATTCTCATAAAACAGTGTTTATACCGGTGTTTATACCAACTAATTGTTTTCTTTATTTTCATTGGTGTTAGCCGATAGTAATAAGAAAAGAACACCTAACCCATGTCAACTGTTATGACAGCATGGTTGGTTGCCCCTCTTTTAATGTGTGAAGTGAGTACAGGTTGATCCTGCATGTGATGAAATCGACAAGTTTGGGTTTGCTCTTTGACCTGGCTTTGTTCTTTGCAACAACAGTACTGTAACTGTTGAACATTGTTTTATTTCACTTTATTACAACTTTAATAGTGACTGAGCATGCTTTTACTGCTTACAGAAGTAATACATGTACATGTTTTAACACTTTTGGTGGTCTTTTCTTTTTTATTTTATAAAATTTAAAAAAAAAAATTTAAACTGCTTATTCACTGATTTGGGCTCAGTTCTTTAAATATGTGAAACATGTAGAGCGTGGGCTTATTTTATTTGCGGATTTAAAGTGAAATCTATTTTACAAAATGTATTTCAATTTATATTTGGTGAATAGGTGAATAGCTAAGGCCCCATGTTTACTAGTCCGTAAATAAAACAACACTGTTTAACAGCAGTAGAAAGTATTAAAAATGTTTCAAAATTGAAGTTGTTTAAAGTTATTAGGTATTGTTGCAGTATTCATTCTTGAATTGTTAGTTTCATTTCCTAATTGTATCCAATGTAGGATTTGGTGTGCAACAAGGGCAGATCCAGTTAAGGGCCAGACTCCCCCTAAATAATAAAAATGTTCTTTTTATATAAAGGTAATATATTTTTGTTTTCCATGGATAATAAATCTATTTGCCAGTAGCTTTTTGAATGTTCCTGTGTTGCTTTTTTTTTAGCTTTTACAGGTGGATCTATGCACCCTGTTTAGCCTCCACCCTCTCATCAAAATTATTTCTATTAGATTAGTCTATGTGTATGATTGGTGTACAATGGTTAAGGATATCATTGAAAATATGTGGATGTTTTCTAAATGTCTTCATATGTTGTCTTTTTTTTCTCAGTGGGTCCATTTGCTCTTTTATATTTAAAATCAGTTTAAAAAGAGAATCGAGTATAGTCTTCTTCAGCACAGATGGTGATATTGTAACTCAACAAAGAGCTGCTCTTTTGTGTAAATATGTAGATATTCTAGTGTTTGGAATGGATCGAACAATTGAAAAAGTTCCACATTATCATTAAAAAAACAACTATTAAAATTTATTGTTAAAATATTGAAAACAGTAATTTAAAAGCAATTAAAATAAAATGAAATGGTGTAAGCTGTATATAACATTTTATTATCTTATTGAGTAAAATGCAATTTAAAATTAAGTTTAATTACCTTAATACAACAACGTGTGGTGTGTAATATTTATTCATGATCAAAACATATTTATTGTCTAAAATGCAATTTAAAATTAAACTTATTTACCACAACAAAACAATGACACATAGGTGTTTCATGTTTATTCATGATTATTACATTCATGTATGATGGGCTGGATATAAAAAAAACCAACAATACCATAATGCAAGAGAAATACGCAATATGTATTCTTTACCTCAGCAGATGTTTTGTATAGAAGAAAAGAATACTTAATTACTATTATAGCATAATAGACCTACACAAAGGTTATAATTAATATAATCCATTGTTATATATGAAATGCTATTCAGAAGAGAAAAATAAAACTACACTTATTTTTTAAGAAACATTGTAATGGATTAGACATTATCATTATAATATAAAAAACGTGTAATGTCCAGTTAATCATGCATTAACTGTTTATGTTACCATTAAACTTAGAGCTTTTTCTATGTATTTATTCACAATATTTTTTTGTTGTTGTGATTAAAAAAATTAATTGTCCCCTAAAAATTGGGGAGGGGGTCTTGGCCCCCATACCCCCACCCACCCACACCTACTCCACACAGCCTGTGCAGGTGATCAAAATTCCTATTACTTGATGCTCATGCCAAATGTTGTTTTCATGTTGGATGAGTAGCTAAGTTAAATACATGTGATATATATAAGACTTTAAATAATTATTTGTTAATAAATCCATTATTAAAATTCTTTAACTGTGAAGTTATGGGTACATCACATGGGAGTGGAAAACTGGACTGCGAGGCTATGCTTATCCATTTGTCTTTGCCGTCTTGTTCAAGATACAACAGATATTTGGTCTTGACAGCAGGATTCTCTTAGTGAGTAGTGTTTATCACTTTATCCCATTCAGGGAAATCATGAAAATGTTCTAAATTTGTCTAAATAAAATAAATAAAGCAATAATCATGACAAAAATAAATGTGCCTGCAATGGATAGATTAAATGTTTGTATTAATATTATTTGATACGGGCATCCAAATCTTTTAAAGAAAAAGTCTCTTGTAATTTGCTTACATTAATTATACAAAGTAAATAAGATATTGAGTGTGTGCATGTGTGTGTGTGAGAGAAAGTGAGATAGTTAAACAGTAAATAGTGTTTATTTGTCTTGTATACCTGTAATTGTAATCATGAAAGTATTGTACATGTTTAGCTTTGTAGAAGTATTTTGAATTTATTGTTAACTGTGACATTTTCAGATCAAGCTGCCACGTCTTCTTCAGGGTGTGATCGCTGCTTGTGGTGATCTCTACCTGTATCATTTATCCTGGAAGCTGTGCGGTCGAGCCACTGCCCAGTGGACACTGCTCTGTCAGATCATCTCATGGTTCATGCTGTACTGTGCCACACGTACACTGACCAACTCCACTGAGGCTGTCCTAGTTACCATGGCTCTATATTATTTTCCATGGCCAGGTTATCCAGGGTGAGATAGAATTGATTTAATGCAAATATTCATCACAAAAATATATTGGTGTATAATTTTTTTTAAATTACTTTAATATTTTTCTTGAATAATGAAAACAAATGTATATATGGTTTTTATTATTGTTATTGGTTCCAAAGTTGGTATTTGTCCTCACCTTAATGTGGCATGGTTAGCAGATAAGATTTTAATTTTTTTAATTTTATTATTTTTAAGATGTTGTTTAACTTCATATGTATTATTTTAGCATTGTTTTTACTGGTTAAAATATCTTCAATGAGATGATATTATTTTATTCTGTGTAAAGTTTATATGAAAGCAGTCATTGGAAACATTATTTATAAGTTTATTTAATTAGAATCTTTATACAGTTGTACATGTAAGTGTTCTGATAAAGACAGGACAGAATTACACAAAAGGTGGTTAAACATTTGTGGACTCTTAGTAATGGTTTTGGTAACTTACTCTAGTAGTGTAATTGTTATTCAATTTGTTTCGATTACAGTCAATCAAATATTGTGAAGTTTTTACTTCTGGCAGCCTTATCTGTGATAGTGCGACCGACATCGGCTGTCATCTGGGTGTTGATGTGCTCCTGGCATTTTCAGCTGCAGAAGCAGAAAACTTCTAGACTGATTTTTCAGTATATTCAGATAGGGTGAGTCAGCTTTTGATCACGTTTTGAAAATATATATATTGGATATACTAAAATTGTGTAATGGTCCATTTGGATAATGTTTTTGACCAGTTTGCTTGTTAAAATCACTTTGAGCTGACTTTTTTTGGTGTCCACCACAGGGGAAATCTTTGTTTATAATCTGTGCATTCTATCTAAATAACTGTCCATCTAATTAAGAAATCTTTCTACAGGAGATTATTAAAAACAACAACTTATGTTTAACAAGGATTTGCTTTGTGTATTAGTATAATTATTATTTGTTCACAAGTATATTTTAAATTATCTGAAATACAAGTAAATTCTTCATTAGTATAGTTCACAATTTTGTTATTACTTCTTTCAAACTTTGATCAGCATGGAACCTTTGATAACTTAATTAAAACTGAGAAAAATATGCAGAAAATAAAAGCGTCTTAGTTAACGAGTGTTCAACTTATTTAAACTTTTGTTTTTATAGGTTGGCTGTGTTGGCTTCTTCCGTTGTTCTGGATCACATATTTTATGGAAAGTGGACACTTATCCAATATAATTTTGTGTATTTTAATGTTATAAGTGGTGGAGCAGCATTTTATGGGTCACACCCATGGCACTGGTACCTAACCCAAGGATTTCCGGTTGTGATGGCAACCCATATTCTGCCATTTGTTTTAGGAGCCTGGAAAGCTAGAAACAAAGTTCTTCTCTTTGTTATAATGTGGACAATTTTTATATACAGGTATATAGGAATTTATTTTATCTGTCAGTTTACAAAATAAATAGATACAGTGAAACACTTTACAAAACAGTCTGATGTATTATGTTTCACTTGTGATAAAATAAGTCAAATTATGCTTACCCGGTAAATTCATATTACTAGTATTTAGAAAATAAAATGCAGATATCTTTGAAATTCAGACTGTTTGATGGCACTTAATAATAATATTATTCCCATCACTAAATCATTTTACCATTGCACTGCAACAGTATTTTATAAACATATGAGCATTCTGTATATCTTTATATTTATTCCCAGACTAGTAAAATGCTGCTGCAGACTAGGTTTACAGTAGCTTTTACAATGGCATTGCTAATGGCTGCCACAAATGTTGATGGCTATCTAACATCTATTGTCAGATGCTTGTTTCCAAAATGGAAGTTAAAACACAAAATATAAACTTACTAGTATACCTAAGATTATTCTATGTAGTAGGTGCTGTCATGTTTAGAGGAACATGCATAAAATAGGTCCATTGCAGTTAATTGAGAAGAGTTGTTATGTATTGGGTTTCTTCTATGGAGTGTACTTTTGACACCTAATAGCCACTTAATTAAACAATGTGCTGGTGTGTTAAACATTTGTTTGCTTTCTTTTCACCTTCAGTATTTATTAATTTTTCAGTTTCTTATCTCACAAAGAGTTCCGGTTTCTGATGCCAATCCTCCCTCTGTGTATGCACTACTGTGGTGTGTACTTCCAGTCACTGTGTCGAAGACCATACCTGAAGAAAAAGAAACTAAAGAAGACCCTGAACTTTATCCCGATAGATGAGGAACTGAATGAAAGTTTTACCAGTAGTACAAGTTTTTCAGATTCACTTGACACGCAGTCTATATCAAGCCAAGACTCACAGACAGTATCAGCACAGCAAACAGATCAAGCTAGTCATAGTCCAGAGCAAACAGATCTGGGATCAAAGTCTGAAGAAAATGGGAAAACGGATGAAAAAATCAAGAAAGGAGATGATGACCAAACAGATAACCCTAAATGTGATGAGGATAAATCTGATGATGTTGATAAGAAATCTTCACCTCAAGTAGAAATTGATCCTGAAATTGTAAGGACACAAAAGCACAAATCTAATTTGTCAAAAGCAAAAATTCTAGTATTGATACTAATTGTGACAAATGTGCCCATGGCAGTGTATTTTAGTCTGATTCATCAAAGAGGAACGGTGGTTATCATGAAGTACATATATGATGTCAGTCTGGAGAAAGACACAGATGTCCTGTTCTTAATGCCATGCCATTCCACACCTTATTACAGGTAAGTTCACTGCTTTTAACTGGCACAGCTGTATAATTTTCTGGATATAAGGCAGAGCAAATTATCAAATCAGACTATGTTGTTAATATTTTTGTAAATCTGAAATACCAAAACATGCTGAGTTACCATCAAGACATGGAACTGCAAACATTGTTGTCTTGTGTATGTATTTATACGTTGATTATATATACCAATTACATACATAATAATATCAATAACTTTTAGTTTAAGATAAACCAGATAATCGAAACAACTTGTAACTCATCGTAGATCCAATTTCTCTAGGGGTTATTTTCAGTTATTGATATTTTCCTATTGTTACAAAGCATACAAATGTTTAGATGTTCTCCCTTCAGTTAGTTTGCATAAAATGTTGATTTTTAAAGAGACTTCAGTGATAGAAATTAAGAAATTATTATACTTGCATGGATGACAAGTAGCCTAAAAACATTTCTTGTACTCAAGAAAAATAACTAGTTTTCCTTTGAAATGTATGCAACATAAAAATGTGATCAATTTTGAAAATAAAAACCTTTAATAGAAAGCTGTCCAAACATGATACATAACAAAGTGTATCTTTGATTATATAGTGTGCTTTTATAATAAATGGAAGTTGGAATCTAAAGAAATGTGTTTTGGAAAACAATATGTAGCACAATTTAAATTTTAACTTGTCACCAACTATTTGTACTGGCCTGTGGTGAGGGGGCTAGCATTAGTTTCTGTCCTTGCATTTTAACGATTAATTTAAATTTGGACGCTGGTCATGACTCTCGTCCCCTGCTTTGTGTGAATAGAAACATATTGATAGTTGGGAACAAACACGACTAATGTCAGATATTATTCATTGCATTATTGTATTCATTATCAAGTGACAGCCAATATTGTTTTCGCTTATATTGATTATCAAGTGACTGCCAAGATGGTTTTATTTTTATATTAATTATTCATTGATGGCCAAGACTTCTCTCATTTTATTGTTTTTGTTGATAGTTGCATAATATTAATTGGATTACTTTCAGCTACATTCACAGAAACATCAGCATGCGCTTTCTGACATGTGAACCAAACCTAGAAAGGAAAGACAACTACACCGACGAGGCTGACATATTTTACAACAATCCTGTTGGCTGGCTAAAGACAGAGTATTCTGCCACATCAAGACCTTGGCCATCTTTGATTATATACTTCAACACACTACAGTCTGAAATCAGACCGTTTCTAATGCAGAGTGGCTATAAACAGTGTGGAATGTTTTTTCACAGCCATCTACCGGAGGGTCGTGTCGGGACTCATGTTATTGTTAGCTGTAGGTGATGTCTAGTTCAGAATTGTTGTGTTTAGTTTCACTGCCACAGTTACAATGCAATGTCTGCAAAATCATCTCATGTTATTGTATTAGAATGATACATTTACATTTCTATTAAAATTACATTTACAATTTGATGATAATTACATTAATTTTATAATTTTATGACATAAATGTAAGGTGTGATCACCAGTAAAGAATGTTTGCTTTTAAGCTGGAATGGAGGTGGGGTGGGGTGGGGGGGGATGCTGGTGAGGGCGGGGTAAAAAAACAACAACATTTATTTTATCATTAAATTACTAGTTGCATGAAAATAATATTTACAATTCTATAAAATTTATTGTTTGAAAATTAAAATTACAATTCTTTAAATTGTGATATACATCAATACAAAATTTGTGTTTAATTCTTTGAAAATTGCTATTGTGTGTTTTTGTATTTGGTTTGTTTTGTTTTAAATTACACTACCTCTTGACTTATTTAGATTTCATTTATCAGGAAAGCTGCATTTACACAACCAGTCATGTAGAATAATCTGAAAACTCATACATGAATGGGCCAAAACTGATATACCTAAACTCATGTATAGTACACTCCAACACATACATATTTGTAGTTTTGTTAATAGCTGGTATCAGTGGGGAGTGTGAATAGTTTTCTAACATAAAGTTGTAAACAAAAATATCTGTCCACTTTAAATTGGAAATGGTTTGGTTTAACAAGCAACAACAAAATGGTAGATAGAAGTATTTGTTAATGATCCCCCAGGATAAAAAAAATTACAACAAAATTACAAGCATTAATTAATAACTGTATGAGTTTTAGAGACTTACATCCACCCCATTCTCTTCTTGGGAGTAGTCTCTGAACTTTTACCTTCAGTGACCATGTGTGACAAATTCTCTGATGTAAGCATGATTATCAGAAGCAGATCCTTTGGGGCTTATGGGGTTTAAAACATCTTTAGGACAACAATTTTTATATTTTCCCTTTATAATTTGGTTGTATTTAATTTTGAAAACTCCTTCAACGTTAACAATCTTTATATTTTTGGACTTCCTTTTCAAAGATTCTGTATTCACCCTAATAATAATTATACAATGCTACCATTTTGTGAAGTAAACCAAATATGTTAATGCAGAATGAATGTAATTGGTACAAAAGTCATGCTGATTTGCATGAACGTTCTCTTTGTTTAGAGATTAAATACATGAGATAAAATCAAAAAGTGGTATTCACAGAAAATTTATAACACTGGTGATATGCATATCTTTTGAATACTAATCAATTATTTTTACATACATGTGTATTCAGTAATGTTTATTTGTAATCTGATCAGATATTTTGTGTATCCACCTGTTTGTTGTTTTTGACAAACCATCAGTTATATGGTGTTTGTAAATTATTCTTTTTGTTATATTATTTATGGATAAAAGTCGGCATTGCTGTATTGAAATATTGTGTTTTAAAAACTATATTGTACGTATTCATGATATACTGTTGTTCATTTATGTTCTTTTCATTAAGCATATTTGTATGTTTCATTTAGATAGTAATATTTTTTCAAAATATGTATATATTTTACAATTATTTATTATCTTAATCTTAAACTGCTGAATTCAGATATTGAAATATGATGAAACTGAAACTGGGATGCAATATACAAGGAACAGTGGCTCTAACATTTTTAAAATCTCATTTAATAGTTGGTTCATAGGAAGAAGAAACATCTTACAAAGAAAACCATTATATATAATTGGAAGAAGAGGTTTATCAACACACAACATTCAAAAATATACATTAAAGCATTGTTGAAAATGTATTTTTAATGGAATTATAGTTTCTTACAGAATTACTGTCCATTCAAATAAACGTTTCTTCAGTGTCTACCATTTTATATTTGCACTTGAACAATTCTCATAATAATTATGCATTAATACATGTATGTTTTGTGATGTGTTCGATTATTTACTTTCAAACTGCTGAATATTACAATTGTGGAGAATAAATACATGTTTATAAAATAAGACTATGCACAATCTACCTGTTTATTCCATCCAAATGGTTATAGCATTTTCTAAATGGTTTTATTTTTTTCTAAATGTACTATTCAAAATAATTTATAGAACACCCATATGTTGTGAATATAATTTATTTTTGCCTATTAATTGATTAGCAATTCATTTAGAGAATACTTTGCAGTGAATACTAAATTAGATAATGTTAATGTGACGATATTTTTCCTAAGTGAAAGATTAAATATATTTACATTGAAGAAGAATGCCTGTTAAAATTGTGAGAAGGTTGCTTCATTTGCATCTGGATGATGTAAGTCAAGTTTTACTTAACTCTGGCTGTTGATTAACCATTAAACAAAATAAGCATGTGCTTAGGGCCTCAAGGCAATAGGTGCAGGTTTTATAATGCACCAAAATTATAGCTGAACTAGAGCCCAACAATAAAGGAAAAAAAAACCAACAAAAAAACCACATACATATATAAAAGAATATTAATAAAATATTATTGTTTTTAATTTGAATTATATACACATCTTCAATTGTGACAGAACTGAAAAAATTAAAAATCAACCCAAATCAGTCATTCCAAATAATAACTTGTAAATGGGAAAGGAGGCCATTTACTGGATAGATTCAATGAAAGGTATTTGGAAGGTTTAGTATGTTTACAGGTAGAGGGTGGGATTTACTGGATAGATTCATTGAAAGGTGAGTATTTGGAAGGTTTTGTACGTTTACAGGTAGAGAGTGGGATTTACTGGATAGATTCATTGAAAGGTGAGTATTTGGAAGGTTTTGTACGTTTACAGGTAGAGAGGGATTTACTGGATAGATTCATTGAAAGGTGAGTATTTGGAAGGTTTTGTATGTTTACAGGTAGAGAGTGATTTACTGGATAGATTCAATGAAAGGTATTTGGAAGGTTTAGTATGTTTACAGGTAGAGGGTGGGATTTACTGGATA
>JAULBS010150411.1:0-12179 GCA_032355785.1 Symmetromphalus regularis
ATAATAATATAAAAGGGATGATAAGAATAAAAATGGAAGAATAAGTATGAATGGAAGGATAAGAATATAAATGGAAGAATAAGAATATAAATGGAAGACTAAGAATATAAATGGAAGAATAAGAATATAAATGGAAGAATATGAATGAATGGAAGGGTAAGTATATAAACAGAAGAAGAATAATATAAATGGAAGACTATGAATATAAATGAAAGAATAATAATATAAAAGGGATGATAAGAATAAAAATGGAAGAATAAGTATGAATGGAAGGATAAGAATATAAATGGAAGGATAAGAATATAAATGGAAGGATGATAAAAAATGGAATAATATGAATATAATTGGAATGATAATAATATAAATGGAAGGATACCAATATAAATGGAGGGGTAATAATATAAATTTAAGAATAAGAATATAATTGAAGGATAAGAATATAAATGGAAGAATAAGAATATAAATCGAAGAATAAGAATATAATTGGAATGGTAAGAATATAAATAGTAAAATAACAATATAAATGGAAGAATAAGAATATAATTGGAATGGTAAGAATATAAATGGAAGAATAACAATGTAAATGGAAGAATAACAATGTAAATGGAAGAATAAGAATAAAAAACGAAAACATAAGAATATAAATGGAAGAATAACAATATACATGGAAGGATAAGAATATAAATGGAAAAAAAATATATAAATGGTAGGATAAGAATATAAATGGAAGGATAAGAATATAAATTTACACACATTTCTGTTTTTATTCCATCTATTGACGTCACCAATAAACCCCATAGAAGTCAACGTTCTCGTGTAACACACGATGAAATACTCCTATTAATGACATCTCCATTACGGAGTCTCTATCACTATGATCTGTCTTCAGGCTAATCTGCGCGGGCACTCTATTATTTTAATACAGGTGTTTTAAATGAAAGGTGATTATCTAAACAAGACTTATTGTGTACATTGTCTACTCTCACGTCATAGACACCAGGTGTAGACCAGCAAGACACTGCACTTTGAGATTGCACGTTACGAATATGATTACGAATATCAAAGAAAGGTAACCATGTAAAACCAAGCAACTAGAATACCTGTAGGTATGTGTCGGGTTCAGTTGCACATCAGAAAAACATCCATGTTGCGCCAGTGTTTTTACATAGTAGGGGTCTTTTTGTGTGTAAATGGGTCATAGTAATAACTTGCAGACGGCACGAATCAACAGAATACAGAAAAAGGGCACTGCAACTTAATTGGAAGATTAACTTAAAATTGAACAAATGAAGTGAAATAAAAGTTTGACCTTTATTTGGAAGTAAATGATTTTTTGTTAATGTTAGCTATTATAAACACATGGGACGACTATCAACCGATTGGACGTGTCCATGTAGACAGTATATACTATAACAGTAACGTATGACTGATTTTCAATATGTGGTGGGCTCATTTGTATGGGTGTGTAAAAAATGTGTGCGCGAAACCGCGAGCACTGCAGGCGCGATGCCTTAAATACAAATTGACGAAAACGTGGGGGCTGAGCCCCCCAGACACCCCCCTGCTATAATGAGTAATTATACAATTCAATATGCCTGAACAAATCAGTGTCTGGTAAACTAAACCTATATCATTACGCTGTGCGAAGTTCTCTATCAAAAAATACTGAGACTCATTTATGGTTTAAAAGAAATATTAATTAGAATCAAACCGTTGCATGACGGTCGATATAAAAAAAAAGATTACTTTTGTTATATAAGGATAAGAACATTATAGGGTTATTCCATGTTAAATCACCCAATGGTTTAAACCCAACCATCTCAGATTTTTTTAATGAAACTTGGTATCCTTCTTGAATGGGATCCCACAGCGCCTAATTCAGTTTTAGCCCAATCGAACCAGTGGTGTAGGAAATATGGCCCCTCAAATGTTGAGATTTTCGACCAAAACGGGTGTCGCTGCCTACCTTTGAACTCCCATATCTCAGGAACTACTTGGCCAATCTTCCTAAAATTGGTATTGTTGGAAAGGCAATATGCCAAGGATGTCAAATCTTTCATTATTTTCAATATGAGATAATTTGTCTTGAAATTTAATCTCTCACATGTTAACTAACACATATAAAAGTTTTTGTTTATTATCAATACACATTCAAAAATTGCACATCCATGAAAATAACTCATTTTCTGCCATTAACATCTGATTGACCAATTACTGATAGCGATTCATAGTATCAGGAATTGGTCAAAGTAAAGTTTATTTTTATTTAACGATGTCTCTAGAGCACATTGATTTTTATCTTATCATCGGCTATTGGACGTCAATCATATGGTCATTCTGACAAATGTTTTGAGGAATCCCTCTCCCGCCACATAGGCTACTCTTTGCGATAAGCAGCAAGGTGTCTTTTATATATATATACAAACTTCTTTTGAAACCTAGCTATGATGAAGGGAAACAAAATTACTTGGCTTAAATTTATGAATACTATGTGGTTGGAAGGAATTTTCCACTTTCCCAACATGCCAAAAAACCCACTTCACTTTTTGTCCTGTCCGACACGAACTTTCTGGTCTCATTTTGAAAAGGAAAAAGGAAATCCAAAGATAGGTTCTATAGTACTTGCCTCTGACCAGTTCAAACTTTTTTATAATTACCCAGAATAATTTCTATGATGGAAAAACCTGTAAATGTCTTGTCCGACACGAAACGAATACCATGGAATGGCCCCACCCTGAATAAAGATTACAGCTACGGCCCTGTAGGCTGAGAACCAATCAGGTTACTGTTGTTATTCAAGGAAAATGGAACACACTGACCGACTAGTGAGCACATTGTGACATTTACTGCATGGTAGCCACATCTGTATTATCTCTGTGTGGGCGTTCATTCTTCAAACACGTGCCATCATGCACCTGATGTTCAGTTCGTTTGCAAACGACAACACTTACAACAAATGAGGACTAGTGAAAATTCTTCGTCTCTGGCGTATAGATGAAATCTCATACTTTTCTAAGTGTTATAGTAGTGTTATATTTAATCTTTCCGTCACTAATTTACTCTAAGCGATATATTTAAAACAAAACAGAATATTTGTACTTTGCAAAAGTGCAGGCAGAATCCACTAAATGGCAACATCATTGCTAGGCGCATGTTTATCAAGAAAATACTGTCATACATTTGAGTCAGTAATGATAGAAATGTTTTTATTCGGTGAAAAAAAAAAAGTTAATTGTTCTGTAATCCAAAGAAAACGTTCTGGGATGTATTTAATATTTTTTTAAATACATTTAAATTTTTTAAAAGAACATTAAAAGAGAGTGCTGTAAATTAGTTAAAAATATCCGAGAACGTAAAAAATTCTGAAACTGAGTTAAATTGAACGACGAGTATTTTGGACTAGTTTGTTTACTTAGTTCCAGTGTTGTTGTTTTTAAATTTTCCGTAGCTGATTTTGATTTCATATGAGGATGAGTGAGTAGGATTTCTCTAACATTGTCTTAACTGCACAAATAACCAATGATCACAAAATTGTTGTTCGACTGTAATTCCATTTGGAATTTGACTGAGATATCCTGAAATATGATTAATCAATGCTCTTGGTTAAAGTGACACATTTCTTCACTTTGAATCAGACTGCCTTTGAAATTTTGAAATTTGCTTCACAATTATACCGTCTATCTCTATTTTTATCTGATGTATTAATTTACTGTTTGGCGTTAATTTATTCTTAGTATTTAACTAAATAAATAGGTATATCTCTTACCCCAAAACGTCTCACACATACCAAACCACACTGATTGTTCAAGACAAGCGTGTATGAACCTAGATAGAATATAAGCTTCTTAAATCACGGTTCTGATTCATTTTGTTCTTGTTGCTGCTTTCCGATTTTGTATATGAAATTGGAGATCAATTTAGTCAGTTTCTGTTCAGTACGCGATCACGTACTATGTTTTAATGATACAATATTTTTAAAACGTGTTTGCATTATATGATCCGACTCAGTGTTAAATTATTTTCATTTAAATAGCCTTAATAGGTATTTTTTATACATAGTTTAAATTGCAAATTCACTAGAATTTCTTACTTAAAATATCCTGTTTATACATATCCATTTTTTTCATCTTCTAGTTGATATTTGGAGTAACAGATCTCCTTATCAAAGTCATACATGTTTTAACATTTGAAGTAATCGAATCCAGAATGTATTTATTGAAGAATATTGTATTTCATGTTGCAAGTCCGTGTACATGTACTATATATATAATAACACTAATCTCTGTCCTAGACAGACAGCACAGGAAGCAGAGTCGTATGGACTAGGACAGCGTGCTTGGACCGTAATTTCATATAAGCACGAAAATAGGTACAACCAACTAATTGTTTAAGCAAAATACCCTCTATATACTAAAATTCACTTTCTGACACAAAACTACTCTGTAGCCAGCTCCATTGGCACAATTATTAAGCTGTCAGACTCATGGCTGGTAAGTACTGGGATCAAATCTCTGGAGGCATAGGATTCTTAATTTCGATACCGGTTCCAACCCAGAGTGAGTGTTCCGTAAGGTTCAGTAGGTAGGTGTAAGCCACCGGCACCGACCAGTTTTCCACAAGTGATTTATCAAAGGCCGTGGTATGTGCTGTTATGTAGGTGGGAAAGCGCATATAAAAGATTCCTTGCTGCTTATCAAAAAGAGTAGCCTAAGTGGCGGTAGCGGGTTTTATCAAAATACCACATGTTTGACACCTAATAGTGGCTGAATAAACAATGTGCTTGGTTGCAACCATTCCTATCCTTTCCTAAGCTACTCTGCAGATAAGTTCATCGTGTATTTAGCTCCATAGTACTAGTATGCATGTACCAATTAACGTGTTTTTTTCCAATAAATGTTCAAATACGTCCACAGTTGGCCAAAATTATATCCTCAAGAGGCTGTTGCTCCTGGGTTAGAAAGTGTATTCAAGGCGAGAAGGAGATATGAGGAGAAATTCTGATCGAGCTATTGCAATTATGTCTCTCTAATTAACTTTTTTTAATAGTATATGGTTCCACAAACTCAAAGCTGTAAGGTCATATATTAATGAATTACTGTTAAAATAGTGATGGTATCAGGTATTCGCGAATCAAATCAACTCATCCACTCCCATTGGCGGAACTCTAGGTGGCGAATCACTGGAAAGTAGTAAAATATCCTACTAGCATTATTATCATAGATATGGTAAGTATGGTTTAAAGTGAATTTATTCAATTTTTTCAGGTTCCTCTATTATCGTTAAATCAGGTTAGTAAGAAATTCTCATTCATATGCTCAGGAAAACAAATCGGCGGGTAATGGAACACGAGCTGTGCCCACAGGAATACCAGTTTCCTGTTTATCAATCCAATAGTTCACATATGTCCCTTCAGAATACTGCCTTGATTTACGTTTAGTCTTGGCAAATTGTGAAAACTTGCGGAAGATAGGATGGGTTATTTTATATATGTTTATATTTGTTTATAAATGACCCTAAGCTCAAATATCTGGCACGTTTATTTTCTCATGACTTAAAGCGTTGAAACGTAACATATTTCGAATATGAAATAAGTATTAAATTTAAATGAGATTTAGTTGATTATTAGTTGATTTAGTTGATTACTGATTATAGTTTATAAAAACGTAATAATTAGTAAACAATGCTATTCTATAAAACACCCACTGGCTGCCTGAACCGCTGGAATACCGCACTAATGTTCTTTCTGAAGACTATATTTTCTTTTGTTCACGTCCGACTTCCTCCAATCATTTGTTTATACCTGCATCCCGGCATCCTCCGCGGCCATGACACACTGGCTACTTGCCTATATTATTGATGAAAGTTAAGTGCATCTCACTTAACTCGTGCCTCCTGCTGCACTTCTTCTTTACATAGCAAATACACTGGAGTGGCGGAATAATTGATAAACTTCCGGCTGTAATTAGGCCACAAACATTCACGATTGCTTGTTATGCTTGTGAATGATCCTAATTTTACAAACCGGGAGAAAAATACTAATACCAGTCTAACGACTGACTCCAAAATTTAACGAGTCTCACTTGGTCCAAGTTTTTATTAAATATTGTCTCGTTTAGAATCGACTGTTCCACTGTCAGCTGCGCTATATTATAACAAGTTGTGTACGTGTTTGTTGCCAATCGACCATTACTGTGACTACCCCATTAAACAAAAATATTTCAACATGCATACTTTCTTTTTTGTTGAGTATATTTGGAGATTTTGTTGGTGTAATCAGCAATTTTCTTAAAAACCAGTTGTAAAAGAATTTGTTTGTGTTTAACGACATACACGCACACAAATATATGTAAACTCAGTTAAATTGCTTGATTTTTTTAATGATATTTGTGATAAATTTAATGTTTGGCATTTAAAACTGGTCGTGAAATCATCACACTAACACTCATAAATGAAATAAAACAAAGGTACATAACCCAACTTGCAGTATTTCATTACATTTTAGTATTAAAATTTACGTGATACACATCTATATAAGTTAATTCAACAATTATCGATGATATTGTTTTATCCTATTTACGCTGAATATATAGATTATTTCCGACTGCTACTGTACCACGTCACTATGAAGTGTGTGATGAATACATTTAATACTGACATCATCTCAATAAAACAAACACCAACCAACATCTGTGTAGTAGGCCTTCGTTTCTTCTGTGATCTGTTAATCTATTTTTATGTGATGGTGGCACCTACTTTGCGCATATTTGAGGCTAATGAAATACTGGAACATTTCAGAAACATCTAAAATAAAACTGCAGACCTAAAATACATAAACTGGATATAAGCAAGGAATAAGTTAATTAAAATAATATATGAATATAATGAGTAAACTATACAATCGTATCGTATCTATGTACAAAACAGACTCCTATAGATGTTTCCGAGATTCGCAAACACTTGATATACTGGTTTGATCGCTGATTTGACCACCGGCCCTCACTTTTTGCCTAGGCAATAATAGGCGACGATCGCTTCCTGTAAGTGGACGGGACAGAGCCGGGCTATAATAGAACTCCTGTGTACTTCGGTATTTCTGCTCTAAGACCACATAGCTAAGTGTTAAATTGATACCATAAAGAGAAATACAGAAGAAAAAAAATATTTTGGCATTTTAAGTTCAATTTTTCGAAGGAAAAAGTGGAGTGGATAATTATATAGGCACCCCACCCCCGTTTAAAATTTGGAGGATATGTTCCTCAGTCCCCAGGATTTACATTCATGTTACTCTGTCATGCATAGAGACGCGATTTGTAAACAATAATAATTAATTAATTTAGATAGAACAAATTGCTATTTTCCCAATACTGTAACGGATATATGGTATTAAAACTCTTTTAACAGTTCTACACACATACAACTGGTATGGAGGTAAAGCAGTTAAGAAAATCTTGAATCAGACCGCCACCCACTTGATTGATTAAACATGTGTTACGCATGGAACAAGCAGCCAGCCGTAGACCAGTTCATATTAACATCTTCAGTTTACCAAACAAGCACCGTACTGGATCATTCCACAAGCATGCTGTTATTCAATCCGTTTTATTGTGTTTGTTAAAGTACCATAAGTAAGATGATAATGCCCCGGTCATACTGTCAAGGATCGGGACGCCGGATTAGCCACGGATACCATTCGGAATCATTCGTGGCTATCCGTAGTGGTCCGTAGCTGTCCATATTACATCCCTGATCACTCGTAGGTCGGTGAAATTTTTTGAACATGTTCAAAAATCGATTACGGATCGGACAACCGTAGTATATCTTTAAAGATTTGTAGTAGGACGTACTAGTCCGTAATAAACCGTAGTCAATCGCAATAAGCCGTACTATGTCGTACTGGCAAATCCGTTACAAACCGTAGTGTATCCGTGGCTAACCCGTAGAGGATTGCGAATAGACCACTAGCCGGAGTCGTCCGTCGTGGTTCCGATCAGACGATTCTTAACAGTGTGACCGGGGCATAACTGTCCAATACCCAGCGACATGTGTAATACGTTGTATAATTAATTACATTATTATAATTAATTATATATTTTTATGTGTTAAGCAGTTACGTATACTGTACATTAGTTTTGCTGTACATGGTATAAATTAAGAATTTGACAGTGACACAATATTTTAAAAATGAAATCAATTATTTTTTTAAAATTGATACATAAGCTATCGTTGCCTCTTAATTGAAACGGGAAAATGCACAAATATTCCCAAACAAAAACGTTTCTGTCTATACTGCCAACAACTTAGAAAACACACAGTGGCAGATGAGACACATTTCGTGGTGGAATGATCTCTTTATTCAGAAAACAGGACTCAGCTCCATAACGGTTTCTGTTATTCACTTCAGTGCTCTGTACAAAATGTATTAATTCCAGAAGGCTCAACAGCTGACAGGCTAAAGTGGCTGTATATTTTCTTTAAAATAGTGCACATGTAAACTGTATCTCTCAAACTGTTAGATACTGTACGACTTTATAACATTTGTACATTATATACGTGCAATTGTATCTCTGCGTAAGTGAGAGTCCTGTGGATGTTAAGCGAAATTGTGAAGTCCTATTATCATGAATCTCTAGCCAAACAATCATGGTAGCAGATGTTAGCTAATGTAAGCATGTCCAATCTATTCGGTGCACTCGTGGTAAGTACAGCACAACTCGTACCCCTTATATGTGATTATGGGTTTTAAAAAATATATATATATATTATTTTTTGTTTGAACCAAGTATAAACAAACTAAAAGTGCTTATACCGCAATGTATATTGGTTACATGTTTGTTATTTTTGGTTCCCTTTTGCTAAACTATTACATAAGTAATCAACGAAGAAACTTAAAGTCAAACTTACTTATTTCGATGTTGAATGAACCAAGCTAAAAAGGTGGTTCAAGATAAACAGAATCGTTGCTAGATTTTTAAAACCCTGTTTCTGTCAAAGGGTTCTAAGTCACGGAAGTCAAGTTTCTCTTGGTAATAGATTATTATAGTCTTGCAGTATTGCAGTACTTTACAGGTACGCTGGAACATAGGGAGCTGAGGACTCTAGCCCCCTCCCATTCCCCAATAATTCTGTCTAAAACATGACAAGAAGTGAAGAGAGAGAGAGAGACAGACAGAAAGACAGAGAGAAAGAGAGAGAATTTCCGTAGTTAATGCAAACAACATTAAGTACTTCTTGCCTATATCTGTTAGCCCCCCTTCCCCTGCTAATGTCGCCTGCTTTAGCACTGAATACCTTTGACAAGATGATTTAAAATAATTATAACACGAAATTATATGACTTTGCAACGCTATACGGTAGTTGTTTTAAATAAAAGTACTGCTGTTTCTTATCAGAATGAAATCAGAATAGGGCGCTTATCTGATGAAGACGTGAAGCAATTCCACTGGTATTTTGTGCTGGGCTTATGTGTCTGCGTGGTGCTTACCGTCCCACTTTAAATCAATAAGAAAGAAAATGAAACGACCGTCAATATGCTCGTTTTATAGACACATTTATATTGCCAATAAGCCCTCTGTGTGGGATCCGCGGCCAATAGTAATAAACTCTGCTTGTATCATCATTTTAAATCGGCAATAAATCGTACAACTTTGGTCATTTCTTCTGGTCAGTAGCATCTTGGTGCTGTGTGTAATCCCACCATTTCCATGGTCAGATGACAATGAGATTCCACGTGGTCAGGGTGATTTGACTAAACCATATTGACAACATCAGCCAACAAATAAAAATAATTACCCGACTTGTTCTTATTAGAACTTTTCCAGTCATGTGGTCAACGGTTCGAGGTTTTATGTCATGTAGACACTTTTTTAACACCAAGATAATACAATATACAAGTATTTTATTTCATTTTCTAAAAGAATGCCTCATAACATTTCAAATCATGTCGTAAGCTGCTAATTTTTTTTTAATCACATCATCTTGGCCTCGTGGAAAAGTTATTGTCATTGGACACTTATCTGACCATAATAAGCATATACATATATTCTCAAACAAAAAAGAAAGTATGCATGGAATCAATAGCCATTTATTTCATAAACAAGACGATATTCATGGCAGAAATTCTGGAATTAGATAACCACACAATTCAGGATGAATTGTGTGTAGTAATATCACAAGTTGCGCACGTGTTTGTTGCCAGTGGACTATTGGTGTGACATTAAAACAATATTCAATATTTCAACATGCATACTTTCTTTTTTTGGATGAGTATAGATTGACAATAACAGGTAATGTTAGACGTCACATTTTAGAGATATTGTTAGTTATTGTGTATATAGTCTTAATAATATATTAATGATCTTGTTGTGGCATAATGTTATCTTACTGTGTGATAATAACACGGATAACGACCTAGTATCAACATTCTTATGTAACAATATCACGCTTATGTTTCCTCGGATAAATCCGTTAATTATAGACGATACATGTTATCTGAGGATGATATAATAGTAAAACCAAGCATCCCCACTTCAAACATGTAGCTTGAGTTGAAATTGCGTGACGAGATCTATTCTTACTTAATTCTGGATTCTAAATTTTCGCAATAACAATAGTTATACATTTATTGAAGAATTTCGCAAATCTACACTCGTACCTTTCATTATTGTCTACACTAATTGTTAGAAATGGGTTTTCTATTTATTAAACGATGCTTCCCACTGAACACATACGTTTTGTATAATTTATTAAATTTAGACTGAGAGGTCTGTTACTGTTTGGAAAGGAAATATTAACTTAGAGTGATAGACGATCTGGTGGACATTTGCCAACATTAATAAATAACATAGCTGGCATCAATTATATTTGATTAGAAAGCTGAAACCAACTGTATATATTACAGGTTTTTCATTAGTATCAAACGAAAGTAGTAGTATGTATTACAATGTACTATATATTTCAATGTACTACATAGATGTGTCTAATTGGTGAATGTGTGGGTTCACTACACACTCATTATCGTTGGTACATCCATGATAAATCTGTTAAAATGGTTGACTTTCCAATAGTATCGGTTCGGCAGTTTTCCATTCCTACTAATACATAATATTTTGTGTTATTTGTAGTGCCGTGGTTAACCTATCGGACTTACGGCTGGTAGGTACTGGGATCAAATTTTAGTCGAGGCATGGGATTTTAAATTTCAGTATCAACTCCAAACAAGAGTGAGTGTTCCGTAAGGCTTATTATGTAGGTGCATACCACTCATATCAACCAGTGGCCGACAACTGGTTCGTCAAAGGCCGTGATTTGTGCTATCCTTTCTGTGAGATAATGCATTCAAAAGATCTCTTGCTGCTTATCGGAAGAGAGTATCCGCATTAGTGCGGCGGCAGCGGGTTTCTTTCTCCTGCTAGCACTAACTTTTGTCCTGGACAGACAACACAAGAAGCTGGGATGTGTGTGCTCAGGACAGGGTGACAGGGTTCTTGAACATTAATTGTATATAAGCACGAAACAACGTTTAAACAACCAACCGTTATGAATATATTAAAATTTAATTACGGTATTACACAAAACAAGCAAAGAAATAGGTTATGCGTTTTTCATTTTTCAGCAGATGCATAAATTTACGTTTTTGCAGTAAATTTAATCAAAAATGATTTATTTTATTTTAATTATTCATGAAACTGGAAACATTTTATTTCAGTAACAAAATAGTTTAAATTGTTTTCAAGATATCACCATTGCGTAGTATGTTTTACGATGGCATCTCTAACGGTATAACTTTAATTATGTGTCATTAAACTTTTTTTTTTCTTTTTTTTTTCTTTCCTTTTTTTAATTTACAAATGACAATAGTCGGTGCGAAAAATTCACGACAAATTCCATTTGAGATGAAGATTTCTCCAAGAACATTAAGAATATCTTAAGAAATTATCTCCTATCTATTTCATTATGACAACTGTTGATGATTTATTCTTGTAAGAGATCCCTAAAGAGCTTAATGTAATGTCTTTCGAGCAGTTATAGATATAATCAAGTCATTCATACAAAAACACATTTTTCATAAATTTTAACCCTGATGTTCGTTCATATGATATGAAGTCGAGCAGTTATAGATATAATCAAGTCATTCATACAAAAACACATTTTTCATAAATTTTAACCCTGATGTTCGTTCA
>JAULBS010150422.1:0-12179 GCA_032355785.1 Symmetromphalus regularis
ACGTTTTACCTGAACCATGGTATAGGGAATTCCATGTCGAGTTTATGGTTTATGATTTATTTGTCCGTGAGCATAATCATTATTATAATTTACAATATTGATAATAAGCGAGATGAGGTGCTTATGAAAGTAGTTTAGTGAAGTATTTTTATGGACAAATCGAATGTTTAATTTAAAATTAATTCTTTGTTTGGAAATTAATTAGGCCATGGGTCCGTGGGAGTATGCGTTTAAAGTATTTCCTCATTCAGTTGCTACTATGCTAATAAATGGTTTTAATTGATAGTATTTTAATCTATACATGTAAATGAGGTTACATGTATAGTCTTTTAAATGAAACGGAATACATCTGAACACAAATATATTTAGAGGACTGCCACCTTGTGCTACTATTACCGTGCCTCCGGTCCGAAGAAATACCGAAAAGGACTGAAATGGACCAAAACGGACCGAAAAGCACAAAAATGAATCGGAGAAATACCGAAATGGACTACAATTTTATCCATTAAATAATTTTCAGAACATTTTCTAGAAATTTTTATATCCCCTTCTCGCTATATAAACAGTTTCTTTAATAAACGATATTAAAACACTCAAAGAAGGGGATGTTACAACTTCTGGAAAATGTTTTGTAAAATTGTGCTCCTTTTAGGTTTTTGTTCGATCCATTTCGATCCTTTTCGGTCCGTTTCGTTCCCATTCGGTCAATTTCGGTCCTTTTCGGTCTTTCGTTGAACCCCAGTACGTCTTTAAATTACCTTGATTAAATTCGCATTATATTTTTTAATCCTTTATATAAATTTTCAGCTTTGACCTATTCTGTGACATATCCCAGTGCGCCGCTACCCACAAATGCCCAGATTAAATTTGACTTTGGCGATGGCAGCGCTCCGTTTCAAGAAGACTTCAGCGCCACAACATTTCCGGAGGCAGCCGGCGGTTCCGGGGGGACCCATGTGTGGTCGCACACACCCTCGACGGACGGACACTTCACAGCTACAGTAAAGATATGGAACGGCGCCTCAAGCTACACAACAACTGTTTTGGTATGTTAGTAATATGATTTTCAGTGCAGTACTAGGCGCGGATGCAGGATTTCTGAATGTGTGTGTGTGTGTGTGTGTGTCCAAATTTGAATTTGTGTAATGTGGGGTCAAAAAGTGATGAGTGAATAGTAAAGGAGAAAAAAGTGGTTAATTTTCACGTTCTTCCACTCGGTAAAAGGTTAAAACAAATTGTGAAAAGGGGGTTCTGGACCACCCTGGATTCGTTTTTACGTACCCTGATTAAAATCCTAGGGTGAAGGGAGGGGAAACTACTTTTTATAAACACATTTGTGACTAGTCCGAGGACGTGAATGCTATTTTATGAAGTAAAATAGAAGTGATGTTTTGAGGGGGTGGGTGGGAGGGGAACACTACTTTTTACTGAAACTATATCTAACGTTAAAACAATATTTCACCATATTGCCTTCTATTATTTATAAAACGTGAAATTTTTTTTTTTTTAAATTGTTTAATGTAATATTTAACTGTACTGACAATACCTAAATATGGTGTTATTCCAGGACCGACTTAGAACTAAACATTATTACAGTCGATGTCATAACGTTATTTTGAACTTCACAGTATTGTAGTTGATATGTTATTACTTTATTTTGAACATTGCTGTATATAAGTTGATGTCATTACGTTGTTTTGAACTATGCTTTACTATAATTGTTATGTTATAACGTTATTTTGAACTACAAAGTACTATAGTTGATATGTTATAACGTGATACATTAACGTACCCAATGACTGACTTGGTCATTTTATAAATTGTGACTGGATTTATTGATATAAACAAAATAGCTAGTTTTAGAAATACGTTTACGTTGTTATTAATACTGTTTTGTATTTGTTAATTATATTTCAGGCTGGGGTGTATAAATATTGAGTTGCAGTCTGACATACAAGCCAGTTGTACCACTTAATTTACGTTGTTATTAATACTGTTTTATATTTCAGGCTGGGGTGTATAAGGATTTCACTGGGTTGAGTTGCACTCTGACATACAAGCCAGTTGTACCACTGGATTCCGTGTCTAAAAACGGGTTGGATGGTTCAAATAAAAAGTTCCCACGTGATGAAGACATCAACTTCGCAGTGTCACTGACACAAGGTAACTCGCGTAGTCTGTATTAAATGTAATTAATCTGTTTACATGGCCCACGGAGTACATTTGAAAGTGGGGGTGGGGACACTGAAAAGTCTGTGATCGAGTGACAGCAGCGTTCATACAGAAACCCCTCATACAGCGAAAACTCTTCGGATTTCAGCCACTTTATTTTGTCACCGAGCCTGAAAATATTTCTATTTAGTGAAAAGAAATTTAGTGATTTTTTCTTTTATTACTTATCCCTTAAAAAGACCTCCCCCTATTCCGCGGTGCCTGGTTTATATATCTATATTTATTTATTATTAATTAATTAATTAACTTATTAATTAATTTATATTATATGGTTTCACTAATGATGTCTGATTGTGTTTTAGGAACTCCGGTCACATACAAAGTGACATCCACAGCACCTGGCGTTACAGTGACGTGCAATAGCGAAGACTCACAATTCCAATGTTCTTTTAAAAATGTATCGGTAAGTTTGAGAGGGTGGGATGTAACTCAAACGCTAGAGTGTCTGCCTGTGAACTAGTCGGTCATTGGATCGATCCTTCTCGGTGGACCCATATGCAGTTTGGACAGTTTTCCTTTTCAACCAGTGATTCACAACTGGTTTATCAAAGGCCGTGGTATGTGCTGTCCTGTCTGTAGGACGGAGCATATAGAAGACCCCTTGCTGCTCATCGGAAAGAGCAGCCTATGTGGCGGCAGTGGGTTTCCTGTAAATACATAATTATTATGTCAGAATGATCATGTGATTGACGCCCAATTTAGGATTGGGGAACGGAGGAAGGGGTGAGGGGGGGTAGGGGGGGTGATGACGGATCGCGCACAAATTCTATATCAAATACTTGTTACCAGTAGCAGATCCAGGAGGCGTCCAATGGGTCAAAATCCCCACTTTTCTCGAATACATTTCCTTTTTTTTTTACTTTTTAAAGAGTGGAAGGACGTGAAAATGAACCATTTTTTCATCATTTCTATTCACTCATCACTTTTGGACACCTCTCTTTTCAGAAATCCACATTTGGATTCCCTCTTTTCAGAAATCCTGCATCCACGCCTGATTACTATGGCAAACATTAACGTGTAAAAAAGGCTCAAAATGGGACGTGGGGGCCATGTCGTATTCTGTGGGCTTTCAAATCCCTTTAGTATAAGCATTTCAGAAGAAACGTTTTGTGATTGCGACATAACTTCTCTTGTTAAATGGGGCTGCGGCTATCTCAATTGCAGAGCGCTTGCTTGAAGAACATTGTTCGCAGGATCGAATCCTCTCAGTGGAAATTCACTTAGTGGATTTCTTCCAATCCCGAGTAGTGGTCCACGACTGGTATATCAGATGTAATGGTATGTGCTGTCCTGTTTGTGGCAAAATATAAAATATACCTTGCTACTAACTGATAATATGAACAGGTTTCCACTGAACATTTTGTGTCAGAATGTTTGACATCCAGTAGCCTATGATTAATAGATCAATGCACTCTAGAAGTATCGTTAAATACAAAACAAAAAGTCTCTTGTTAAATATGTGTACATCCATCTTGAAGAAACTGCATTTTGAGTCTGTATTATATGAAGAGAAATTATCCTTTTGAAAAACTACGAAAAAAACAAACCATTCCATTTTTGCATTTTATTTTCAAACAGTGCCAATTTAAATAATTATTAAATACGTTTATGGAAAAAAAAAATGTATATAATGTATTATGTACAAAAAAATAATAATTTATATAATGTATTAGTGTACTTTTAATAAAAAAAAACATAATTTATATAATGTATTAGTGTACTTTTTATTATAAAAAAAACCCAGTGTTAGTTTAAGTTATTAATAAATAAGTTTATTAAAACAACAAATATAATTTGTATAATGTATTATATGTTGTATACATTTTGTGTTTTATTTGACAGAGCGGGACACGGAACCTCAACATAGAAGTAAAAAACCCAATGTATACCAGTTCCATAACGAAACAAATCACACTGGTCGACAATGTTGTAAACATGAAAATCACAGACCTGTCAAAAGTCACCAAAGTCAACGAAGAGAGGAAACTGAAATTCAGCTATGAGATGCAAGGAACCGACTCCTGTCTTCACATCAATTGGGGTGATGGTACTAAAGAAACATACGCTGTGAATTCAGCCCATTGCGATGCTTCTTTTGTTGGGACGTATAAGTCTGCTCTAACAAATCCTCTGATAATAGGACACGCATATTCTAGTACAGGGTTCAAGAATGTTAACGCAACAACATCCAACGTCTATTCGTCAGAAACACAGACCATCGCCTTCTCCATAAGTTCTACAGATTGTACCAAACCGAATGTGTATATCGAAGACAGCGTTACCACCTTCTACAAAGCCACCAAGGTGTTTAAGAGTAAGCTGTATATTCTGCGAGGTAGATCTACCATATCTTGTGGTGTCACTTACAGCAACACTAAGTCGTGGAGCTTAGAACAGATAGATGCCAACAGTGGTGTTGCTCTTGGATCGGTGGATCTGAAAAATCTGGGTATAACATCTGACTTGGCTGAGCTGTACGTGTCGCCTAAGAAGATGGATTACGGATTATACAAGGCTACGTACACGATGGAGATGAGTCCCGATTCGGGAGACGGAGGCAGATATGTGTCTAACGCACACAGCTATTTCTTGGTGGAAAAAACTCCCATCGTTGCAGGTCTAGCTAAGATTGGACTGAGTGCTGCCAAACTGGCCATTGGTACATCGATAAAGCTTGATGCTGAAAAGTATTCCTATGATCCTGATCTTGAGTTAGAGGTCCCACAGGTACCAGCTAGTGTCTTATGTTTGTGTCTTTGTGTTATATGCTCCACATCTATTTAAAAGTACAAATGAAACACATTTTCATCTTTTATTATCCCTTTCTTTAGTATTCACAGACAAAACAAATAGAACATTTCTAGACTTCAAGAAAGTTATTTTCATATGAAACAAATGGTTTTCAATTATATTAATTTTATAAGCGGCTGTACGATTTTTATAGTTACTTTCACTGACAAATCACATTATATCGTATATAATTATTTATTGTCATCATAGCTTTGTTGATTTTTACATATTTAATCACATTTTTGTGTATATATCTACAAGGATATTGACATTTTATTTATTTTTGGTTCTACATGTTAAAATCATATTTTTTTAAAGTATCAGCCTCAGCAATATTTTCAAAGTAGTATCTGTTTTCATGCATAATTATGAATGTTTTATTTTAATGCAGGGTATCATTTCGTTCACGTGGTCTTGCGAAGTACGAAGCAACTCTACAGCCTCGTGTCCAGCGAATTTAGTACCAGCTACATCGCAACCGTCCTGCACAATCGACACAACAGGCCTGATAAGCAACTACGACTACGCAGTGACCGTCAATGTTAGCAAAGCTGATGGCAGGACGGCAGACGCCACCTTTCTTATTAAAGTCGTGGCTGACGGGCCCATACCAACTGTGGGGATTGAGTGAGTTTTAGTTCAGTTTTAAAGTAATTTCATTAGTTAGCAAGGGACATACCACACACACACACACACACACACACACACACACACACACACACACACACACACACACACACACACACACACACACACGCGCGCTTACCTACAAACAGACGCACACACACACTTGTACACACATTCGTATAAGTACACACAAACACACACACACGTACTCATACACACACACATACACACACACAAACACACACACAAACACGCACACATACACACTCACTTAGACATACACACATAGTAACACACACATATTTACACTAGGTGTTTCCACGAGAATTGTATAATTATAATAAAACTGATATATTCTACAGGTGTGCGGGCAGCTCTAGGTGTTTCCACGAGGTGCATAATTATAATAAAACTGATATATTCTACAGGTGTGCGGGCAGCTCTAGATGTTTCTTTGAGAAATGCATAATTATAATAAAACTGATATATTCCACAGGTGTGCGGGCAATTCTAGATGTTTCTTTGAGAAGTGCATAATTATAATAAAACTGATATATTCTACAGGTGTGCGGGCAGCTCTAGGTGTTTCCATGAGAAGGAGGGCATAACGGTGTCCTCCAAGGCGCGACTCGGGCTGAAATGTTCCTGTGAGGACTGCACCTCCACTGACTCGCTGACATTTGAGTGGAAAGCCTACGCTTATGACTACGTATGGCCGTGGCCATGGAAACCATTCATAGATCGGGATTTCGAGAAATATGTCATAGGTAATGATTACTTATAATTTATTATTGTCTATTTTGTGAAATGCGTCATGAGATATGATTCCACATTTAATAAGTTATGATTCCAAATAGAATAACATATGATTCCATATTTAATGATATGATTTCACGTTTATCTTGTATGTGAAATAATCATTATTTTATCAAAAACATTAGCTACGTGTAAATAGTTTTATTTTAAGTGTTCATTAAACGATGTAATTACATTAGGACACATCTGTTTGGTAAACTAACTTAAACATTACGCGAAGATTGATGATCTATCTTGTTTTTAAACTAACTTAAACGTTATGCGAAGATTAATGATCTGTCTTTTTCTTATACTAACTTAAACATTACGTGAAGATTGATCATCTATCTTGTTTTTACACTAACATTAACGTAACGCGAAGATTAATGATCTGTCTTGTTTTTAAACTAACATAAACGTAACGCGAAGATTAATGATCTGTCTTGTTTTTAAACTAACTTAAACGTAACGCGAAGATTAATGATCTGTCTTGTTTTTAAACTAACTTAAACGTAACATGAAGATTAATGATCTGTCTTGTTTTTAAACTAACTTAAACGTAACGCGAAGATTTATGATCTGTCTTGTTTTTAAACTAACTTAAACGTAGAATGATGATTCATGATCTGTCTTGTTTTTAAACTAACTTAAACGTAAAGTAATGATATATGATCTGTCTTGTTTTTAAACTAACTTAAACGTAACGTCATAATTTATGATCTGTCTTGTTTTCCAGTTTGCAGTTTTTGTCTGATTACGTCTTGTTTTCAGAATTATTAAACACTAAGAGAAATATCGAATTCAAATTATATTCATCACGTCAGATAAATAAAATTATTTCAAACCATCGTAAATTTATTGAAATGTCTTTTTTTCTAAGTTAATTAATAAATGACCATAGCAACCATTGAAGATAACTCTTACAGAACTACATTCCCTGGTAAAGTAGAACACAAACTAAGATTTACATTCTGAAACTCTATAAAACACACTTGTCTTAACTTTATATTCGGTGATGCGTTTGTAAAGTAAAACACACACACATAATCACACACATACACGCACACACACATACACACTATCTCTCTCTGTCTCTCTATCTCTCTAACACACACATATACATACACACATACACACACACACTCTCCTCTTTCTCTCCCTCTCACACACATACACACTCTCTGTCCTCTCTTTCCACCGCTCTCTCCCTCTCTGACATACACACACACACACACACTCACACACATAATATTATACACATACACATACTCATACACACACATACACACACACGCACGCACACACATACATACAGACATACACATACACACATTGATTGATTGGTTGTTTAACGACCCCCCAGCACAAAAATAAACATCGGCTATTGGGGGTCATATACACATACACACAGACACACACACACACACTCACGCACGAACACACGAACACACACAAACACAGACTCACACAGAGACACACACAGATACACGATGAAACACATCAGCTACTACGAATTAAATAAAAATGCTGCGTTTTCATGTTTCATTATATACTGTTATATTGTCTCTCATAAGTGGAACGTTTACTAACCTAACTTGCTTGTTTTAATTGTGCGGCTCGCGCGGGCCCACCTCGCTGACTTGATTGTCAATGCGCCTTGCAGGGATCGAGGGTAAGACACTAGCGTCAGCGCTCCTTTCTAGTGCACGTCGCTCACTTATAGCGCTTTCATCTCTCTGAACGCAGAACATTACAAGGTTGACGCACAACATGGCATAATTTTAAAGCAGCACTCTCTCCTTGGCATCATTTAACATCTTTTTATATTTCAAAATACAAACACAACTGAAGTTTTAATAAATTCATGTGTCGTCTCTATTAATGGATACTGACGATTGCTTCAAAACAATGTGATATGGAGAGCCAGATTTAGACCTTGGGGTGGGGGGATGGTGGAGGGGAATTTCAATTCGGGGGTCCGTCAACATAGAAATTAAATGAATGAATAGAACTAATTTTATAATTATTACATTTTTTATAAAGTAAATCCTTTGTTGTACCCCTCTGGCTGGGGTACCGGGGCAATAACCTCCTTATAAATCCTGCCCTGGTGATATGTATAGTTACATTTGGCAAATCCAGAAAAAAACCCGTTGTAATGTTCTGTATGCATCTTCATCTTTGTAATGTTTTTGTAATTTTGTTGTTGTATATTCTTGTTGGCAGTATTCAGAAGTAAAAAGAGCGCCATCTTGGATTTTCCATTTATTTAAACTTCAAAATATTTAATAATTAGGAAAGTCACACGTAAGCTGCTTAGATTCAAAATCAGTTTACAACTACCATGGCAGCCATCTTGGATATATGAAGTTTCAACCATGGGTATTTCATCTAAATCTCGCAAAATTTATTAAAAGCGATTATAAAGGACATAACAGCCAGATCATTCAGACAATTAAAGTAAAGCAACTAGACTTCAGTGATGATTCAAATATCAAGTGTTACCTTTTGTTATAAATCATACAATCGACATTTCAGTTTATATTTTGATCTGTAAAATTAATCAAACTTAAAGAGACTAACCCAAGCTATTGGCAATATCAGTTCGTCAGTTTACTATTTTACTCTGTGAGAGTACGTTCATAAGAACTTTAAATTTCTTTTCTTTGTTTTACTTTGATATATTCTAATTAGAAAGAGTAATGTAGCTATTTTATTTATAGATATTGTGATGTTATAATTTTATTGTAGCTTCCATGTAGACATACAATAGTCTTGTTAGAGTATAGGTTGTTTAAAATTCAAATATAAAAAATATAGATCTATTTTGTTTGTTTAACGACACCACTAGAGCACACTAATTTGTTAATCATCGGTTACTGGATGTGAAACAGTATTAAATTCGACTCTTAGTGATCAGAGAAACAGTTACATTTTTCTATTAGTTGCAAGAGATCTTTTATATAGATTTCCTACAGACAAGATGGTTCATACCATGGCCTTTGCTTTACCAGTCTTGAGGCAGTGATTTGAATTGTAAAGAAAAAATGAATCCACCTATGAGGATTGATCTCATGACCAAAACACCCCAAGCGAACACTCTACCGTTACCTCCCATATAAGAATCTATTGTGGCTCCCCTGTAAGAATCTAGATGAGATCTGACACGAAAGTCTTTAAAACAAAAATGCTGATGTAGTTTTTGATATGTTTATGTTAACGGGATGACTTCAAATATATATAACTAAGTATTACACGGGAACTAAAATGGTGAGCAGATTCATTAGACTAGCCCTTTTCAGGCAGGAGAGGCACTTGCCTTGTCTGGAATTTCCGCAGATTTGTTTTATTTCCCCCATGATACTGATATTTATTATCCACATGGTTCAAGCTCCCATCGTCTGAGTTTTCCTCGGCGTTTTTCCCTCCCTGGCTACGTCCCAGAGATTAAAAAAAAAATGACTTCTGTTTTATATTATCTGTATAAGAACAGTATCAGAATTAACATCTAATAAACCATGTACCATCAAATTCCTGGCATCTGTTGATACTTCTCTTAAATTCTCTCTTTTATTGTAATAATATTATTGTTGTTTGGTCGATGATGATGTGTGTGGTATTTTCTGACGGTGTTGTTTGGTCGATGACGATGAGTGGTATATCTGACAGTGTTGTTGTTTGGTCGATTACGATGAGTATGGTATTATCAGAGAGCGTTGTTGTTTTGCCGATAACGATTAGTGTGGTATTTTCTGACAATGTTGTTGTTTAGTCGATAATGATAGTAAGGTATTTTCTGACAGTGTTGTCTTTGGTCGATGATGATGAGTATAGTATTTTCTGACAGTGTTGTTGTTTGGTCGATGAAGATGAGTGTGGTATTTTCTGACAGTGTTGTTGTTTGGTCGATGTCGTGAAGTGTGGTATTTTCTGACAGTGTTGTTGTTTGGTCGATGTCGTTGAGTATGGTATTTTCTGACAGTGTTGTTGTTGGTCGATGTCGGTGAGTATGGTATTTTCTGATAGTGTTGTTGTTTGGTCATTGGCGATGAGTATGGTATGTTCTGACAGCATTATTGCTTGGTCGATGACGCTGAGTATGGTATTTTCTGACAGCATTGTTGCTTGCTACGTAATTCTTTGAAAGCGTTTCATGTTATATTGTTTTTCTTTGCAGAAAGATATGACTATTGATTTATATATTTTTTATATAAATATTCAATGACTCCTTTTTATATGCTTAGTGGTAAACACTGGCTGGGTATTTAAGGTAAACATTGACGAAGTGTTAGGTTGTTGCTAGGCGGTATTCTACCCATGTACGAGCTCTTATATGGCATAAGAGAAACATTATTTTTGTTTAATGATACCCCAACACATTGTTTATTTTGAGGCTATTAAGATCAAAAATACGATGTTTGCGTCTCATGGTCTATAAACAATAGTTTTTTGGTAAATAAAAAGTTTTAAAATTTGTTCTTCAAAGGAAATCCCGTACCGCTACATAGGTTACTCTTTCTGATTAGCAGCAAAGGCATTGGCGTAGCTTGTGTCTTTTTCCTAGTGAGGCAGTGCTAGTTATTTCTCGTATTTTAATCAACTTTTATAATATTAATCACATTAATTTTTTTCTGCAAACAAAATTAGTGAGGCAGTTGCCTCATTGCCTCAGTGGGAGATACGCCACTGTAAGGATCTTTTTTATGCACTTTCCCACATTCAGGATAGCATTCAACTATGGTGTAAGTTAAATTTGGAAGATGAACCCATTGTTTTACAATATGTTGTTTGAGTTTCTGTATACATCTCGACATGCGTTACAGGCGTCTGTTCAAATTTGTTTTGGAGTCACTTGGTACACATAAAGGCACATTTTACGTCCCTATCTTGAAGTAAATAAACAAAAGTTACCTTATATTTTACAATAACTTATTAGTTAGTTGATTAGCCACTGAAGTGAACCTCGGTGGTCCAGCGGTAGAGCGTCACACTCTCAAGCTGATAACAGTGGTTCAAATCCCGTTGTAGACTGGCTCGCACTTGACTACTGTCAAAATTACCTAATGTTTGACATCCAATAGCCGATGATTAATAAACCAGTGTGATCTAGTTAGTGTGACGTCATCATTACGTCATAATTACCGTGACGTCGTCAGTTGCTGATGATTAATAAATCAATGTAGTGTCATTAAACAAAACAAACCGATTAGCCATGGTATAATTAAAATCCAAGAGCAAACATTAAATTTATTTCCGTGTAAACTCGTCTTTGTCCAATTTTAACATCGTAATTATGTACTTTTATTGTTTATATATTGTTCATGTATTTCTGATTATTGCACTTTCAACATATTTATCTTATTTACTTTGTCGTAATTTCTTTCAAAATGTTTTCATTCTATTTCAGTCAATATAGCTGGTTGCAGCTGCTTTGAATATAATAATTTATTGTTTTTTATTAGACTATCGTGGCGAAGTAATTAGTTGATTTAAGTGTAGCTACAAATTAATTTGTTCCCAGAAAGTGTTATATTTCCCTGATTGAGGGTTTATAGATATAAATGTTTTTATTTGACACATTTTTCTCAAATGATATCAGGCTGTTTTCACACACATTCTGTATTCAGCGTGCGTCATGTGTTTTGAGGTTTCTCCATAATATCGCTCAAATACAAGTGTTTACTTGTAGCTCAGATTGCAGTTTGCTGTGATACATAATACGTCATGAATTCACC
>JAULBS010150433.1:0-12178 GCA_032355785.1 Symmetromphalus regularis
ATTTGACGTATTCCAGGCTAATAATAGTCGGACTTTATTTATCCAAACGAGTATGTCGAGCGCTTTTCATTGCAGTTTTGTAGTTCCGTTTTTTTTATTCTTTTCTTTTTTTTGAAATTCTACTAAATCGGGCTAGTGGAAAGTGATTATTTGGTAGCCCGACCACAATAACCACAATCCACAGGCTACCGTATTCTATAAGCCCTGTGCCTGTAAAAGTTTTTTTAAATACAGCCATTTTAATGATCTGGATTTAACAGACATATGACTCACACATGTCTTAGTTTTATTTGGAGGCACTCCTAAAATCAAGGCTGAGAATGGCAAATGAGAAAAATATCTGAAATGTTTTTCAATGAAAACAAGAGGCCAGAGACAATGGTCAAAGGCTATATTTCATGCTAAAAAGCATTGTCCCATTAATTATTTCAGCTTTTTTTAGTTGCCAGAGATTGAGTTATTTTTTGTAGTTTAGAAGAAAACCTGGCCCAAAAAATGAACCTCACCCCCCTCAAAATTATCTCATTTAGGCGATTCACGAAATCGATCCTGGGCAGATAAAATACATGGAAAATTCTCATCCCTGTAAATTTAAGACTATCTTTACACATAACTTACATTCACACTTGTTTGTGAATAACTCGCCAGTCAAAGATTTACACATAAGTGCAAAACATGGCTTACACTTTGTTGAGAACAAGGCGTCAGTACCTTAGTAAAAGTTCCAGCAAAGCGCCAGAGTCCACCGAAGCCGATGCTCTGAAGATATGAAAGTTGTTGCTGTGACGCGTCTTCACAAGCTATCATGTTCTGAATGATACTCTGGACTGCGTTCAAGATGGCTTGGTCGTGACACAGTGATAGCACATTGTTGATCTTAGCATCCAGTAAACTGTGACTGTAAAACCAACACAGAATAAAACATACAGATTTATCTGCCCCTATACATGTAGTTTATTGCCCTGAACTCCATACCTACCACCACCCCCTGTGGCATGAGTGTATCAATGAAATATACCAACAAAAACCAAATTAACCAGTACACTTGAACATAATGGAGTTATCTATCATCAGGTTCATGGGGATAGGTATATATTAGTAAGAAGAGAAAATAAGAAGAAATGGTTACTCACATTTTGATTAATAATTTTTTTTAAATAAACTTCGTTATTTACATATAAGGTTTTGTGTACACATTGCAACATGTACCGTATTTGCAAACATTTGATTAGTTTATAACATGTGCATCAAACAATGTTACTCAAGGTTTTTGTTAAATGGGGATTACTTGCATATTAAAACAGAATGGGAGTAGTCAATATGTAAAAATAGGATCTTATAAGTGGGGCTACATTTGGCTATGAGTAATATGATCAAAAAAGGAAACAGACTATTGATAAAAGATGACTGAAAGATTAAATCAAGTGTTGGAACAAAAGCAATTTTTTTTAGATGTAGACTTAAAATTATGGTCATATTTATGACTATACCTAGTTGCAACTTCGAGACCTGCTTCAAAACCAAAATAATTACAAACTGTTACGTGAATGCATTACTCCAGAGATAAACATTAAATCAGTAAGATGCAACAATGGAAATTCCCACATATTTGCATGCACATCACGTTCAATGCTCTATTTCCTAACACATAGGCTGACTGCGTTTTAAAAAAGATTTAATTTAATATTTCTAATCAATTTTCAAGACATGAATTGCTTAACAACACAAAAATTACGTGTTTTATTATTTCAATAGTAAGCATAAGTGTACGAGATGAGGGGGCATGGGTGGCAATCGTACCCTCAAAAGCTGGAGCAAGTTTCTTATTCAAGCAAAAATTAAGGTTGCATTTTCTTTTAAAACACTTAAATTTGGGCGGATATTGTCCTGCCCAACCCAAAAAACAAACAAATGGGAACCAGTACGTCTATGGTAGTATAAGTTAACTTACATGACAGGAAAGACTTTGGGAAAAACGACTGATGCTTCTGCCAGATACTCGTATATAATACGTGCTTCATTCTCATCTGTTGTGTTACGCACCAGTGTAGCCTTAAAATCAAATACAATGTATTGAAAAAACACCCAGTCATACAATACTATGTATCATAAATGACACATTGGATAATAACATTTTGAAAGCACACAATAACTCAAATGACAATACTCAGCGGTGCAGAACAAAGATATCTGTCACTCCAGAATTAATTCCTGTTAAAGTAACACTGTGATCTCAGAATTAAAGTAAAGTTTGTTTTATTTAACAATGCCTCTAGAGCACACTGATTTTTATTTCATCATCGGCTACTAGACGTCAATCATATGGTCATTCTGATATATGTTTAGAGGAAACCTGCTGCCGCCTCATTGGCTACTTTTTCCGATAAGCAGCAAGGGGTCTTTTATATGCACTGTCCCACAGACAGAACAGCACATACCACCGCCTTTGATGAACCAGTTGTGGACTACTGGTTGGAACAGAAAACAGCCCAAACTGCAAATGGGTCCACTGAGAAGGATCGATCCGACAGGTTCACAGGCACCTCAGAATTAATTACTTTATTCTAACTTTTCATTAGGGATGTACTGAATTTGATTTTGTTTACCAAAGTCTTAATTATTAGTTTGTTTGGCATCATAATATTGTATATATCTTTAATAATACTGATTTGTGTGTGCATGTTCGTCAAGGCATGGGATTTTTAATCTCAATCAGCTCCAACCCAGAGTGAGTGCTCCGCAATGGCTCAATTGGTAGAAGTAAGCCACTTACACCGAACGGTGGTCCACAACTGGTTTATCAAAGGCTGTGACATGTGCTCTCCTGTCTGGAAAAGCACATATAAAAAAATCAACAGCTGCTAACTGGAAAAAGTAACCTATGTGGGTTTCCTCTAAAGACCATGATTTACAGAATACCATGTTAGACACCTAATAGCCACTAACTAAACAATGTGCTATGGTATCTTCAAACTAAATAATCTTTTCCTTTCAAGTCAAAAGAATAAAATATCTGAAAATATCTCACCAAAACAGTTAGAACAAGAGCTTGAGTTGGGTAATCGACCAATATCTCGGCATCAAGTAGAACATTGTTCTCGTTTGACACAGAGCTTCGTCCGCTCCGTGGGGCTGGCAGGACCGAGGCATTTGTTTCCAGTTTCTTAGTGCCAGGTGTTGGCATCGAACTGCTACGTGTTTTCGACAGTGGCGGCCTGGAATTAGGCTCAGAGTCTAAACTTCTCCAAACTTTGGGACTGTTAACTTGCTGCAAAAATAAATATTTTAAATATTAAGAGATGAAGCATGGTTCTTGGACATTTTTCTTAACAAAAAATAAAGTCTTAAAGTCAATTTTCAAAGACTTTCAAGGTAGGGTTTTCCAATTTTCTAAGACATTTTGTTTCATCAAAACAGCCAATCATCCATAGGTTTTTAGATGTAATTTGCTAAGTACAAAATTTGTTAAAACAGTAGTCAGAAGATTAAAGGGTGGCAGAGAATTGGGGTCCTTTTCTTTCGTTTTTTGGACCAGATAAAGATAGAAATTAATTATTTTCGCAAACTTTTATTGACAAATCTGAAATTCAAAGACATTCAAGACATTGACATTTTTTTTTTATATAATGACTTTCAAAGATTTTCAAGATGCGTGAAGTGAATAAAATATGGACAAAAATGAAATATTGGAACGATTTATGCTTTATGACATGCATGATCAGGGAACAAAATTAACCTATTTTGTAACGAGCCCCAAATTACCTTACATATGATCTATCAAAAATTGTAGCCATACTTCTGTAAATTTTAATTTGGCCATTAATAAAATAACACAAGAGAATTGAATGACCTATTTTAATTTTGCACTTTGATCATTTTAAATCAGGTAAGAATTAATGAAATCCAAGATGGGATATATTTTTATTTTATTTTCGATTTCATTTAAAATCCCATCTATAAAATATTTAGCAACAAATATTCCATTAAAAAATTCAAAAGGTGAACAATATTTTTAAAAACACTAAATTTCTATATTGTAAAGTACGGTGATTTCATTTTATTCCCTCCTTCCATCTTTTAGAAAATATCAACAAAATCTTCACTTTAGGTTATCTTTTGACCATCTATCCAAGGTTATACAGGAAAAAAATCTTTGGACAATTATATAAAAGAGAGCCTTAAGTCAAAGTAGGTTCTTTAAATGTACCTGACTCTGTGTGAGGTGGGTGTTTTTCTGCATCCTGGCAGTAGCCATTGCTGTCTGGTCAAGTAAATCCCAGCTCTTCTGTCGTCGGGTGAGAGGGGTGGCAACCGGAAGCAAGGGACCCTGTGTGGTGGGGATCGAGACTGATGATACAGATGCAGGGGCTGATGTGGATGTTACCTGTGAGTTCAGTTCTGCATTAAGGCTGTCTGAGGACGGGGACTCCGAGATCATGTAGTTGGCAACGCGGTGCTTCAGATGACATCGACTGCGAACTTCTTCCGACACAGACACCAGGGCTGGAATAGTCAAATATTTTAATTTATATCATTTAAAAAATTATTAAACCACACTTTAGTAAGTCTAGTCTAGGCTGGATTTAGATCTTGGGGGGCCTGTAATTAAATTACATGGCAAATAAAAAATGAACAGAACTAATTTTATAATTATTACATTTTTTTAATAATGGAAATACTTTGTCTGGGGGGCTTCTCTGCAGGTGGGGACTTGGGTAATTGCCCTCTTATAAATCTGGTCCTGAGTCTAGTCAAACAGAGATTTGAAGATTACTATGTCTTTTGGTCATTCCTGCCCTAAAGGGCTACAAATGTGCTTGTGACGTGGATAACACCACTTAAGGGGTTCAACATGGTACAGGTGGGCAAACTACCTGTGCATCACAAGAGGAAAACCACATTCACTACAAATGCCTTTTAATAAAAACAGGATAAAATGTTTTAAGAGTTTCTTGTAAAATATTATGATTACATCACTTTTTTTGTTTTTATATAACGACCCCAAGTACAAAATATACTTCACCTATTGCTTGCCATGTATTCCAGATAGTCTAAGAGAACTTGTGTCACCAGATGTAACAATGCCCCTATGGTCAATAGGCTTTGATGTTGTTAATTTAACATCACAACATGTGAAATATTTAAATAAAAAGGTTCAGCCTGCCTCAGTTTTTTAAAAAGAGGACTCGAATCTATTATATTTTTGACTAAGACTTACCCGCTAGATAAGCGACAGTTTGTGAAGTGACTTCAAACTTGTCCCTCCCTGTTGGTTTGACGGTGATGCTCAGCAGCTGATGCAAAACACGAATAGTGCGTGACACTGTTGTTGGCGATGGGTGTCGGAATCCCTTCAAGAGATGGCCAACGAGGGCGAAGTTGAAGTTTGTTGTAAAACTCAGCCCCATGTAGTGGTCTAACTGCTTGAAGTGCCACTCCAGTGGTTCCCGAGTCTCCATTATGCATTTCTCAAGAGACTGAAGAAAAATATACATTCAATCAAAATGACATTCACTATAAAACATTAAGTGTCACTCCAGTGATTCCCGAGTCTCCATTATGCATTTCTCAAGAGACTGAAGAAAAATATAAATTCAGTCAAAATGACATTCACTATAAAACGTTAAGTGTCACTCCAGTGATTCCCGAGTCTCCATTATGCATTTCTCAAGCGACTGAAGAAAAATATACATTCAGTCAAAACGACATTCACTATAAAACATTTAAATGTCACTCCAGTGGTTCCCGAGTCTCCATTATGCATTTCTCAAGCGACTGAAGAAAAATATACATTCAGTCAAAACGACATTCGCTATAAAACATTTAAGTGTCACTTCAGTGGTTCCCCGAGTCTCCATTATGCATTTCTCAAGAGACTGAAGCGAAAGCGCTAATTCAGTCAAAACGACATTCATAGTGTAACTCCAATGGTTCAGTTTGTATTATATGTTTCTCAAGTAAAGTTTGTTTTATTTAACGACGCCTCATGAGCACATTGGTTTTTATCTTATCATCGACTATTGAAAGTCAGTCATGTGGTCATTCTGACATATTTCTTTAATGGAAACCTGTTACCGCCACATAGGGCTACTCTTTCCAATAAACACCAAGGGGGTCTTTAATATGCACTGTCCCACAAACAGGACAGCACAATCTTATTAACTGTTATCTTTCTACCTATTCAAAATCATTCTGAATATTTCTAAAACTTTCTATATTCTTTTAAGTATTACAGGTTGTAGTGAAAACTCATGCTCTTAAAGGAAATTATGTTGGTGTAACCTAATAAAAGATCAGCATGAAATTTGTGATATTTTGACTGTAACTGCTACAAAACATGACTTTGTCTACACTTTACACATGTATTCATAAAACAAAATGGCTGTCAAAATACAAAAATAATACAGACTGCCTAGACAGGTAAATAGGATGGTTAAAGATGTCATACCACTTTGTCAAACAGCCCCATGTTGTCGAGTGTGTGGAGGTTTTGTTCAATCAAGGCCAGACCAGCTGCATAAAGAGACACCTCATCTAGTTGTAAAACTGATATGGCCACCCAAAAAAGAAACTTGTGAATAGGAGATTCCTGAAATAGTAAAAAAAAGTAAAGTTTGTTTTATTTAACAACACCTCTAGAGCACATTGATTTTTATCTGGTCATCAGCTATTGGACGTCATACATATGATCATTCTGACATATGTCTTAAGAGGAAACCTGCTGCTACCACATAGGCTACTCCTTCTGATAAACAGCAAGGGATCTTTTATATGCACCATCCCACACCATGGCCTTTGATAAACCAGTTCTGAACCACTAGTTGGAACAGAAAATAGCCCAAACTGCATATGGGTCCACTGAGAAGGATCGATCCGACGACCGACCAGTTCACAGGCAGACATGCTACCGTTTGAGCTAGATGCCACTCCTTCCTGAAACAGACACATGTTACTTGCAATAATACAAAGAAAATGTTAGCAAGATCTCTAAATTAAGGAGATGTTTTCTATGATCAAACACAAGTACAGTGGAGATGAATGCCGAATACAGAAAATGGTTTCACATCAAGAAATTATTTTCCACAAGATTTAAAAAAAAAAGATTCCTTCTCTTTCCATGAAAATGTTGGTTCAGGAAAATAATTTTAAAATTTTCTCTTTTTACAATATGTGATTAATTAAATCTCAGAAATTGGAATCATATACATCTAGACAATTAAAAACAACAAAATTGGACCACTGTGACCATTAAAATTTAACAAGAGAGATAATTCTATTTAGACAAGTGGTACTTTCTATAAGATACACGAAACATAAAATATGAACACTAAACAAATAGTTATGAAAATGAGATCTACAGCACAGAATGGATGTAAAGATAAAAGTTAATTCTCTTTTCCTAATAGGTAACTAAAAATAATAAACTGTCAACACAGAGAAAGAATGATAGACTTATTCAGACTGTAGTTTTTGAAACCATGCACCTTAAAAACAAAGGTGTGATTATTGAAAAAGGAAATGTAAGTAATGTGAGGAAAATAGCATCTGACTGAGAAATAAGTATTACTCACAGGTTTGAGTAAAGGCTGCAATCTGGTTAGGCACATCACAACCGCTTCTATCAAAGTCAGGTCTGTGTAAGACTCTAAAGCCTACAGAAACAAAATATTTCTCAAGTTATGCAACTCTCATTGCTAACAAAGATAAAACATAATTACAAATATTAATAACAATGAAGCTATTCACCAATTATAGATGTATCCAGCCCTTAACACAAAACTAGTTTTCACATTATATGTATTTTAAATGTTTTACAACACTTTCAATTCAAGCATAGGCACGTTTCTACAAATGAATCACAGGTTTAAAAAAACAAGGTTCTATCCTTTGTATTCAACATACAATATCCATATTTATTAACTCACTAAATATTATCACTATACATGCCAACATTAACCACAGGGCAATATTTCAATCCCTTGGCATTTCAGAGATGTAAACACTTTAGGGATGTAAAACAAACCTTGGTGTCAGTGATGTCACAAATGTTGGTCAACATGCAAACAAACAAGGGCGATAAGTCATGCTATTTTAGAACAATTTTAACAGGCTATGTCTTAGTGAAGTTTAAACAAGAAAAACATTATTTTACGTATGTTTATTTAATTTGTTATTATCCCATCTGTTTCATTTATTATGGTACATGTACATGTATATAGATATTGTTAGTGCCAAAATGAAAAGAAAATGTTAGTTTGTTTTCCTTGACCTTTAAATAATGAGGAACAAATGCTATACAAGTCAAACCTCATGCAGACAAATGGGGGATTCATCCTCTACAAGTCACACTTCATGCAGACAAATGGGGGATTCATCCTCTACAAGTCACACCTCATGCAGACAAATGGGGGATTCATCCTCTACAAGTCACACTTCATGCAGACAAATGAGGGATTCATCCTCTACAAGTCACACTTCATGCTGTCAAATGGGGGATTAATCCTCTACAAGTCACACTTCATGCAGACAAATGGGGGATTCATTCTCTACTACTGAACCTCATGCAGACAAATGAAGGATTCATCCTCTACTACTGACATCTCATGCAGACAAATGAAGGATTCATCCTCTACTACTGACATATCATGCAGACAAATGAAGGATTCATTCTCTACTACTGACACCTCATGCAGACAAATGAAGGATTCATTCTCTACTACTGACCTCCATACAGGTTGGTTGTGTCCGTCTCATTCCACCCTGATCCTGCAGGTTTTCAGACTTCTCACCAAAACTTGGCAACGTACAGGCGTGAGTGAATGTCAAGGAGTAGGGAGGTCTTCCCTAATAAACAATCAATTAGTAGGCTTTCGAATATATAAAACACATAAGTAGAAGTAGTCTTCTAAATGTGCAATGTTTAGTTTTGCTCTAAGACAATTAATAGAAACTTTAACATGACTGTCGCCTTTGTTTCTTGCAACAGTTACCAATAACATATTGTTAATTCATGCTATTACTGCTACTTGAGATGGATATTCAGCTTTCTTTGACCCAGCACTATATGTTTGTCAAACATAAACCTGACAGCAAAATCTTGCTTCAATGGAAATCTAAATCCAAAAGTTAAAATTCTCTAATCTGTCTTCCAACTTTAGTCAGGTGAAGAAACAAAAAAGAAGCTCAATTACCAATGGACCCAAACAAAATATCACAAGGTGGAATTCTTAAAAGAGACTTACTGACATCAACCAAGCTCAGTATATAAAAAGCAGCCATTCCCAAAGACTTGAAGTTGAATAGGTTGATGGGTAGATGGGATTTCCCCTGGTGGAGTCCACATTATCATTATGGGGAGATAATTCAATTTCATGCATTCAGATTCAATATATGATAATATGAACAAAACAATGAGTAGTTGTGATACAATGTAAGTGGAATAACATGAGAGACTTGCCTTCATCATTATCTTGAGCAGCTGTTTGACCTCCGAGTCGGTCACTGTCTTACTAATACACCCAAACACAATGATTGCTCTCGGCTGCAGGGCAGGGTTGTATTGGAATGCAAACCTGTGAACATATCAATTATTAAACTGTCAAACCTAACGAGATATCGCCAAGAATTTATACAACTCTTCAAACTGCCTTGAAAATAGCACAATGGGTCCATTAAAATAAGTGATCCATGCACCTCACCCAAACACTTTACTACTGAATGGTACATGAATGATTATAGTCCCGAAACAAAACTTATTTACTTAATACAGGAATGAGAACAGGTCAGACTTAAAAACGAGCGTCATTATGAGGGAGTGTGTTACACCACATAGATTGTTCACTTTATTGTAGAAATTACATGGTCAAATGTATATGCAAGGATTTATTCAGGATTTTTCACTATGGTCCTATGGTTGAAGGGATTGGTAAAATTAGCGCAATTTCAGAAACTGCCTGCCTGTGGAGTTTTTCATTTTCCTCAGCACTTTTTTTTTGCTACGGACTAAATATTTGATTTTTCAAGGTTTTATTTTTTTCTCATTATTAAAAATAAAGTATACTTTACGCTAAAATATCCATGGAAAATGCTGTGGACTATTTCTCCACAGCATTTATTTTGCCATGGACATTTTCTTAATTGCAGGGGTTGTTTATTTGCCTTTTTTTTTTTTGTCTCATACCTACTGAAATTTGTGTAAAGTTTGTTTTATTTAACGACGCCTCTAGAGCACATTCATTTTTATCTTATCACCGGCTATTGGACGTCAATCATATGGTCATTCTGATATATGTATTTAGAGGAAACCCGCTGCCGCCGCATAGGCTACTTTTTCCGATAAGTAGTAAGGTTTTTTATTTGCACCGTCCCAGAGACAGGACAGCACATACCACGGCCTTTGATGAACCAGTTGTGGTCCACTGGCTGGAACTGAAAATATCCCAAACTTTGATTATTGAGTAATAAAATTAAAAAATTAAAAGAATTGGTTGTTTAATCACATGTATAAGATATCATAAAAAGTAAAGTAAAGTTTGTTTTATTTAACAACGCCTCTAGAGCACATTGCTTTTTATCTTATGGTCAGCTATTGGACGTCATTCATATGGTCATTAGGACATATTTATTTAGAGGAAACCCGCTGCCGCCGTATAGGCTACTTTTTCCGATAAACAGGAAGGGGTCTTTTATTTGCACCGTCCCACAGACAGGACAGCACATACCACGGCCTTTGATGAACCAGTTGTGGACAACTGGCTGGAATGGAAAATATCCCAAACTGGGGTTATTGAGTAATAAAATAAAAAATTTAACAATTGGTTGTTTAATCACAATTATCAGATATCATCTATTTATTTCTAACCGATTCTTATTAGGTATGTTGAGTTTACAAAATACGGGATCGATCCTTCTCACTAGGCCCATTTGCAGTTTGTGCTATTTTCCGTTCAAACCAGTGGTCCACAAGTGGTTCATCAAAAGCGGTGGTATGTGTTGTCCTGTCTGTGGGAAAGTGCTAATAAAAGACCACTTGCTACTTATCGGAAATAGTAGCCTATATGGCGGCAGCGGGTTTTCTCTAAAGAAATATGTCAGAATGACAATATGATTGGTGTTCAATAGCCGATGATAAGATAAAAAATCAATGTGCTCCAGAGGCGTCGTTAAATAAAACAAACTTTACTTTACAAAATAGGGTCAACAGAAGATACGTCAATTACTGCTCATGATAAGACACCGTTTTTTTTTTTTTCGTTTTTTTCTCCACATTGTGGTTGCAAGTCTCAATCTGAGACGGAAATAAATCTATTGGTTTTACCGAAAACGATAAGTTGTAGCTTCGAGAGATATTTTTAATTTCATTTAGTAAAGGGCAGATATTGTATGAAGTCTTATTTAGAAAAGGGAGATTTTTTCACATTTTAATTTTTTTTATAAAAGCGTCAGAGAACATTGATTTATTAACTATCGGCTATTGGATGTCAAACATTTGGTTAATCTTGTTCCGACGGAAATAAAGCTATTGGATTTATTGAAAACGATAGGTTCGAGTTTGATATCAAAATTAATTTAAAAAAAATAAACTTAGTAAAGGACAGATATTGAATGAACTCTTTTTTTAGGATTTTTTTTTTTTTTTCTATTTTATTTAATAAAAGCACTAGAATACATTGATTTATTAAATGTCGACTATTGGATGGTAAATATTTGGTCAATCTGATACGAAAAGTACATTAAAGTTTGTTTTATTTAACGACTCCTCTAGAGCACATTGATTTTTATCTTTTCGTCGGCTATTGGAAGTCAATCACAGGGTCACTCTGACATATTTCTTTAGAGGAAACCCGTTGCTTATCTTTCCGATAAGCAGCAAGAGTTTTTTTTTATGCACCGTCCCATTAGCAGCAACGGATATTTTATATGTAATTTCCCACAGTCTGGACAACACATACTAGATATATTAGTAGTTGAGATAGAAAAACTCAATGAGAAAATACGTCCACCGAGGGGAGTCGATCCTACGAACAAAGCTCCCCAGGAAAACGCTTTACCGACTGATCTAGATTTTTTTTCCTCGATATTAAGATTCTTTATCAAAGAAGTAAAGAAAAGTAAAGTTTGTTTTATTTAACGACGCCTCTAGAGCACATTGATTTTTATCTTATCATCGGCTATTGGA
>JAULBS010150444.1:0-12177 GCA_032355785.1 Symmetromphalus regularis
TGTTATATAGCTGTGCTCTGTATGCTGTGACTTACATGAACTAAGCAGGGCATGTTATATAGCTGTGCTCTGTATGCTGTGACTTACATGAACTAAGCAGGGCATGTTATATAGCTGTGCTCTGTATGCCATGACTTACATAAACTAAGCAGAGCATATTTTATATAGCAGATGAGCATTCTGCATGTTGGTGTATTTTGTTGGTATTTTATGTACCAGTTTTTATTATATACAGACAGTATTGCGGAAGCATGAGTAAAATGTATAACAAGTTTATTTCGGTGATAGAATATTTTTTATTCAAAGCTGCTATTTTGTATGCAGACTGTTTTGTTAAAGTGCATGTACAGATCAACTGTATATAATATATACCCTAAATATGACAGGCTTATTTTGGTGGTAGAGTAATTTCCATTCAAAGTCGGTGATTATGCACCAGTTTTTATTGTATACAGGCAGTATCGTGGAAGAATGTGTGCATTTAGGAAGTAAATAATATACGCACTGTAAACATGTACATGTATATAGCAAGTTTATTGATAAAATAATTTCTATTCAAAGTCGGTGATTATGCACCAGTTTTTATTATATACAGGCATATCATTGAAGTATGTGTGCATATCAGAACTATGTAATAGACACACTGTAAACATGCATATAGCAAATTTATTGATAAAATAATTTCCATTCAAAGATGGTAATTACGTACCAGTTTTTATTATACATAGATTGTATTACGGAAGTGTGTGTGCATATCGGAACTACACGTATGTAATATATGCATTGTAAACATATCTAAAGCAAGTGTATTTTAGTGATATAATCATTTCAATTCAAAGTAGATAATTATGTACCAGTTTTTATTATATATAGGCAGTATCACGGAAGTGTGTGTGCATATTGGAAATAAGTAATATACGCATTGTAAACATGTATATAACAAGTTTATTTTGGTGATAGGGTAATTTTTATTCAAAGCTAATGACTATTTTGTATGGTATTGGTAAAGTACATGTACATATCAACTGTGTATATACTACTCAAAAGAATTTAAGGGTCAAAGGAAATATTTTGATTATTTTTGTATGTCTTTTTAAGCCAGATAGGGTTAGAATATTCCCATTTGTGTTGTCATTTGGACTTGACATCATGTCATTATGGGACATGCAATAATTGCATTTTCTTTACAAACTTTTTAAGTTAACCCAAATTTCCTTGTTATGGTTTTGAATCAAGAACATATTCAGACAAAACCTGACAACCTGCCTCGAAACACTCATTGTGACACCTCCAGCACCATTTATGTGTCTTTTGTATGAATGTCATTCCATGCCTGCCAATTTTAGCAATTAAAGAGATAAAAAATTTCCTTTAATCATCACTTTAAATTTTAGCTCATTGCATTATATTTATATGCAGCGTCCACCTGTCGGTCATCGGATTGATCCCTCTCAGTGGACCCATTTGCAGTTTGGGCTATCTTCCGTTCCAACCAGCGGTCCACAACTAGTTCATCAAAGGCCATGGTATGTGATGTCCTGTCTGTTGGACAGTGCATATAAAAGACCCCTTGCTGCTTATCGAAAAGAGTAGCCAATATGGCGGCAGTGTGTTTCCTCTAAAAAACATATCAGAATGACCAAATGATTGACGTCCAATAGCCGATTATAAGATAAAAATCAATGTGCTCTGGAGGCGTTGTTAAATAAAACAAACTTTACTTTATATTTATATGATAAAATACTTTTGAATCTTAACTTCTTTTGAGTAGTATACATACCCTGAATATAGGACAGACTTATTTTGTTGATAAAATCATTTTTATTCAAACTGCTGACTATTCTGTATGCAGACAGTACTAAAGTACATGCAGATATGCATACCAACTATTTACAGTTTATATGACACGGTATTTTGGTGACAGGATAATTTTCATTCAGAGTCAATGACTGTGTGTAGTTATAGTGTGCAGGCAGCATTACTAGGGCATATACATGTATGCATGTTTGGTAATGAATGACGTTACTAATGACTTGATCACCAAGCACTCATTATAGTCCTCAACTTGTCAAGTCATGTTGTTCACAAGTGTGTCTAATTTGTTTAGTATTCTGTGTGTAACCGGGATGTTTATTACATGGGATGTTTATTACACGGGATGTTTATTACACGGCTTGTAAAAACTTGGTATATTTTTAACTGTTGTGTTGGTATAGATACTGTGTAATATTCTATGTCTACTCTGTCCATTTATTACACTGCTTGCAAATACTTGTAACCGTTGTGTAACCATTCATTATTCTATGTGTAAGTTGACAATTTATTACACTACTTACGGATACTTGGTATATTTGTGATGTGGTTTGTAATTGTATAAGTTGACATATTTTAGCTTTCATTTGTTTCAAATTGTGGATTTGAATATAAACTAGGATTATCATAAAACTGGATTCAGTTGGGAAAATGGATTACCTGATTAATTTTTCATGTTAATGTTTTGGAGATACATTTGTATTTTGACAGTAGAATTTGGATCAGTTATTAAATGGTAGAAACATTTTAAAGATCTGTGTCAGATTGTTCATATCTATTTATAACAAATTGGATTATAAGTTATTACAAATTATAGATTCAAATATATCTTTCTTTATTGTCCTCTACAATTAAAATATTCAGTTTTTTAAAAATAATAATTACCTTTTAGAAATTTTAAAATTGTTAATTATTAAATCTGTGCTAATAGTAATAATTAGTATTAATCAACTTTGTCAATAGTAATTTATTATCTTTTTATTAATAATTAAATTAGTTAATTTCTAATTTATTGCAACTTCAAGGAATAAGTGACACCTTTTTAAAATTAATTTATTACACTTTTATTAACATCACAGAAAGATTTAACTCTTAGCTGTTTCAGTTTTGACAGCCATATATTTCTGACAACGTGTGTCGACCGTTGGTCATAAATTGTTTATTTTCACGGCAATTTGAGTGAAGCTGAAAACAAGCATGAAAGTGATAAACAAACAAGTATCCAGTCTGTACACTGCCTCTCTGCTACACTTAATAAACAGAGAATAAAGACTTGACTCGTAGATAAAACCCACAGCCCAGAGTGTGGCCAGCGTTTAGTTTATCCATTAACATTATCATATTCACTGACCAACAAGAATTCATGTTCATGCCGTGCTTGACGTGGAGGCTTTTATGAATTAAACACCGTCAAGGATTCCTTTTTAAAGTGACCACACGACTATATGCTCTTTCCTTTGAGGCCAGGTCCACGCCTGTTAAAGCAGAACAATGCAGAGTTGTTGAAAACTGGACGATATCCTAGGCTCTGTGACATAAAAGCTCAAGGTTTGCTTCACTGAGTACCCGTATTAAATATCGTGTCGTGGGTTTCTGAGCCATTCTCGATCTGTACAAGTCTATATCAACACATGTTTGTAAAATCTGGATTATGCGTATAAACTCCACAACTGATTCACCTGGAACCTAATTTCTACATTGTGACAATATTAAATATTGTGTGGGAGAAAAAATTTCTTTGGATATATCGGTTGTTTTCCGGTTTGGTTTACCATGTTGGATTTATCACTGGATATTGGATATCTACATTCGGACAGTTTTTGAAATACGAACAGTATGTTGGAGAGGAGTGTTGTGTGTTATTTTGTGTGATGTCGGGTATTCACATGGTTACAAATTATTCCCTGATATGACGCCAGCGTGGCCGACGCTGGTGTCTGTAGAGTTAGTGGTAAAATATGGATGAAACTTTTGAGGAGAATGAGGAGAATAGCAAGGAGGAGTTGTGGTCATCGCCGTTGATGAATTATCGGTCACCGTTCGACGACTTCGAGGAGTTATTTGACGACTACGAGCGACCAAGCAAGATCCCAGTTTTCACGTTTGACAGTAAGTTGAAGTAAAGTGTTATCAAGTTGAAGTATAGTGTTATCGGTTTACCATGTTAATGTTTAAAGGTAATACTGCGGAGTTAAGTAATTTGTGGTGACTTAAATTTATGGTGGTCAGGTCAAATAGCTGTGGTTGAATTTATCTTTCGTGGTAAGATGCCATTTGAAATAACAGTTAAACCTCATGCAGTCACCTGCATTAAGTAGTCACCTGCTTTAAAGATTCCTTATTTTCTCCCAGATCAGTTAATTTAGTAATTAAAACCTGTATAAAATGACCACCTGTCTTAAGAGGTCACTTTATGTGATTCTGGGATGATGCGGTCACCTGCATTAAGTAGCCACCTGCTTTAAAGATTCCTTATTTTCTCCCTTATCAGCTAATTTAGTATATTATAACCTGTATGAAACAACCACCTGTCTTAAGAGGCCACTAATTTAGTATAGTATAATCTGTATGAAATGACCACCTGTCTAAAGAGGCCACTTGTATATAATTCTTGGATGAATGCTTAAGACGTGTTTTACTGTAGACAGTTTACTCCATTTTGTTTTAGTGAGCCTCTGTTCAATGGTAGAACATCAGACTCTCAAGCTGATGACAGTGGTTCAAAACCCGTTTGAGGCTGGCTTATAGTTGATTATGTGTCAAAATAACCAAATGTTTGACATTTAATAGCCGATGATTAATAAATCAATGTGTTCTAGTGGTGTCGTTAAACAAAATAAACCAAAAAAACTCTATTGCTTTTGTTGCTTAGTTCAAAATCTGTTTATCATCCACCGGTCTGTCTGTCTGTCTGTCTGTCTGTTCATGAGTTAGCATTTATATGCGATGGTCGTTTTATACTTACAGCAGGGGTTGAGATGTTGGCTTGTTACTAGTCTCAGCCTAGTTATCTTTCCTATTGATCTGTAATAAAATATATTTCACTTTGTAACAGTTAAAAACCACCTCAAAACATCCAGTCAGTCTGTGATGAAATATCATTGACAGGTGGTTGTTCAAATGACAGTTTCTTTATTACATCACATTTAGTACTTTACATAACTGAAGTCAACAGTTTTGTGTGTGTGTACTTTGTATATGTGGTGTGAATCAGTCACAGATCTAAGAGTGCCCCAAGGGCCTGAGCCCCCCGTTAAATTTTAACGATTATAACAAATTACAAGTATTTTAAATTTAAAAAAAAAATTAACTTTAAAAAATCCTAGTATTCTTTAGGCCGCCCTCCTCCCCCCCCAAGGATTTTCTGGATCTGCCATTGTGAATATGATTCCTTTGTACAAGTGTATTACTGTCAAGTGGTTAATTCATAGCGTACATCTCCTTGTATTTCACAGTTCAGTGTTTGTACAAATCAATATGACACAATTAGGTAATAAATAATTTAATTAGCTAAATAAATCCCTGAACTACTTTGTAAACACGACAACTGGAAATGTTAATTACAGGTTTTCTTAAATGTTCACTGTTTAAGTTCATTGTAATAACTGGTTTTATAATAGTTTTTTTCGTTTTGTTTAATGACACCACTAGAGCACATTGATTTATTTAATCATTGGTTATTGGATGTCAAACTTTTGTATATTTTGACATGTAGTCAAGTGTGAGCCAGCCTCCAATTGGTTTTGAACCACTGTCATCAGCTTGAGAGTCTGATGTTCTACCATTGGACCACTGAGACTTACACGTTTATGTTTTACTTAACGCTGGATATTGTGACCTTGGTTTTTACTGAACACTTAATATTCGACCTTCGGTTTTTGTTGAAGACTAGATATTGGGCATTCAGTTTTTGTTGAAGACTAGATATTGGGCCTTCAGATTGGCCTTCGGTTTTTGTTGAAGACTAGATATTGGGCATTCAGTTTTTGTTGAAGACTTGATATTGGGCATTCAGATTGGCCTTCGGTTTTTGTTGAAGACTAGATATTTGGCCTTCGGTTTTTGTTGAAGACTAGATATTGGGCATTCAGATTGGCCTTCGGTTTTTGTTGAAGACTAGATATTTGGCCTTCGGTTTTTGTTGAAGACTGGATATTTATACCTCGGCTAGGGTCAAACACTGATTACTGGAACCTCAGTTTTTGTCAAACTCTTAATACCGGGCCCTCGGTTTTGGTTGAACACTGGATTGGTTTGGGGAAAACTCAAATATTAGGATAAACAGCCTTGAATCTGACGTACCACCAAGCGTGGTTTATAATATCAGTGGGTTTTTTACATGACCTAATATTGAGTAAGCTATGATTCACTCCTTCAAGTTCATACTGTATTAACCCTGTGTGATAATCCAATTCAGTACAGCTTAAAATTAATGTAGTGAAACCTTTGATGTATTACGCTCTCAAATCTGATATAAACGGAAATCAGTTTGACGACCACTTGTTTATAACAGGCACTTGTTTATAACAGCCACTTGTTTATAACAGGCACTTGTTTATAACAGCGACATGTTTATAAAAGACACTTTAGTTACATTCTTTCATAGTATAAATTTAAACCTGTATATAAAAAAAACATTTAAAATATCCCTTTGTAGTACAAATGCATGTATTTCAACTGGTATGTAAAAACCACTTTAAATGTCCCTTCATAGTACATTTATAGTACAAATTTGTGTATTTAAACCGATATATAAAAACCACTAGAGAAATGTAAAATGTTTTTATTCTTCATGTCAGAATGTTCCAGTGACATGTTCCAGTGACTGGTTCTATGACAACCAGATGAAAAAATCTTAATTATGTCACGCAAGCTGATTCATTCCGACTGTCTCTTATTCTGGTTCAGTGACCCCACATTTCTACACATTCATTAAATATTCATTCTTTTTATTTCCTACCACATGCATTGGTTTCTTTGGCCATTCCATCCAGTGGTCCATGACTCACACTTAAATGACAAAACATGTTAAATGTTGTATCTCTGAACACAGAAGAGTCCAAGGGATTTCGACAAAACCGTGAGACTGTTTCATCTATAATCTTAATGATACGGAGCGGGACGTGTGTCTGCCTGTGAATCGGTCGGTCGTCGGATTAATCCTTCTCAGTGGACCTCAGTTTGGGCTATTTTCCGTTCCAACCAGTGGTCCACAACTTTTATCAAAGGCCGTGGTATGTGCAGTCCTGTCTATGGGACCGTGCTTATAAAAAATAACTTTCTGCTTATCAGAAAGTAGCCTATGTGGTGGCAGTGGGTTTCCTCTAAATGACCATATGATTGAAGTCCAATAGCCGCTGATAAGATAAAAAAATCATTGTGCTCTAGAGGCATCATTAAATAAAACAAACTTTACTTTTCTTAATGATACATGTACAACTTATTTTATTTTAAAAGTTGTATCTCTGCACATGCAAGTCCAAGGGATATAGACAAAACCATGAAGACCTTCATTCATGGTTACCAGATAGCATATAATTATTATATATACAATATGAAAAATAAAATTTCATCTTATTTGAAGACACCTCTAGAGCATAATGCTTTTTATCTTATCAGGTATTGGACATCAGTCATGATAATTATTGTCATTCTGACATATTTATTTAGAGGAAACCTGCTTCCACCACATAAACTACGATAAGCAGCAAGGGGTCTTTTATATGCGACGTCCCATCGACAGGACAACATGTACCACAGCCTTTGGTGAACCAGTTGTAGATCACTGGTTAGAATGTAAAATAGCCCATACTGCAAGTGGGTCCAGTGAGAAGGATTGATCCGATGACCAACCGGTTCACAGGCAGACATGCTACTGTTTGAACTACATCCCACTCCCTAACATATATGTACAATGTGTTGCAGTCTGTTAAACCCGAGATATGTAATTATTTCTAATTTATGCATCCAGTCTGTTTCTGGAAGTCAATATATCATTCCCTTATTACCGCTTTAAGGAAACCTGACAGTAAAAAACATAACTGCTTTTATCGTGAATAAGTTAGGCCTATAAAAATTTATTTAGTGTTTCCAGACACTTGACCCAACCTACAAAAAGTGCTAAAACCTAATCTTTTTATTCAACATTTAATTATTTAGTTTTTTTTTTATTAATTTAAAAAACAAAATAATTTTTTAATTTTATAATCTATAGATGGACTCACCTCCCATTTTTTTTTATATTTTTTTTTTTTATAATAATGAAAGTTAAAAAAAAAAATAATAATAATTAAATAAATAAAGTTCTGACCCTTCTTAATTTTTATCAGTAAGTTTATATTTATAGGTCTTAATGATTCAAGGAGAGAAATAAAAATTCCGAGGTCATCGTTTATTTGCTGCACAGTGTTTTTCGAGTTTGCCAAACCTTGTAGCTCTTTATAATAGGTCAAGATTAAAGCTAATAGTCAAGATTATTCACAGCCAAGCTGGTTTATCCCACTCTGGAACCTGCCTATTCATAAGCTGCCTGCATCAGTCAAAGGTCAAATCAGGTCGGGTCATGTGATATCAACATGCAGTATTTGTTTCATGTCAGTAGTGTGGTGTATAGAAGTTGAATCTGGGATCAGTTTCATTCAAAGATTAGTCAGTTAATTAAGTTCAATCATGGGATTATTACTGAGTTACTTGTTGTGATTGTAATTTGATACGTTTTAAACAACTTTTTTCAAATGAAGCTATGAGCATTCATTGCTCTGTCATCTGCCCGTGAAGCTGTCGATCGTCCGATCGATCCTTCTCAGTTGACCCATTTGCAGTTTGGGCTATTTTCCGTTCCACAACTGGTTTATCAAAGGCCGTAGTATGTGCTGTTCTGTCTGTGGGACAGTGCATATAAAAGACCCCTTGCTGCTTAACAGAAAGAGTGGTGGCAGCGGGTTTCCTCTAAAGAAATATGTCAGAATTACCATATGATTGACGTCCAATAGCCTATGATAAGATTAAAATCGATGTGCTCTAGAGGCATTGTTAAATAAAACAAACTTTACTTTTTCATTGCTCTGTCCATCCCTCCTACCTCTATCACTCCTACTGCAGGACATCCCTCCTACCTCTATCACTCCTACTGCAGTACATCCCTCCTACCTCTATCACTCCTACTGCGGTACATCCCTCCTACCTCTATCACTCCTACTGCAGTACATCCCTCCTACCTCTATCACTCCTACTGCGGTACATCCCACCTACCTCTATCACTCTTACCTCTGTACATCCCATTGATCCCTCTCTCATAATTGTTCCTGTTTTTCTTATAGTCATCAGATTTATCTCCTTCAGTGGACCCATTGGGGCTATTTCTAGTTTCAACCAGTAGTCCAAAACTGGTTTTACAAAGTCTATAACATATGCTTTCCTGTCTGTGAGAAAGCACATAAAATATTCCTTGCTCCTAATCAGAAAAAAAGTTTATGTGGTTTTGGTGGGTTTCCTGTGAAGACCATGTCTGATACCTGATAGCCACTGAATAAACAATGTGCTGGAATGTTGTTAAACAATCAGTTCTTTTTTTATCTTCCCCGTACATTGACATAAGTCTGAACCACCCTTCCTGTATGTTCCCTTCCTCCATCTGGCCATTAAAATAATCCATCTTTCTGTCCATCTACATGTATATCTCCTCATTACCTCACTTGCTAGCACATGAAATATGATCCTGACTTGTCTATTTCTGACTGTATTAATGAGAAATGGATTTATGTAATTTGAAATATTTGAGACAGCCAAACATGCGTAATCTCACTATCCTCATTCCCTTACTCCCTCACTACCTCACTCTCTCATTACCTCAATCCCTTTCTTGCTAAATCATGAAATATGACTGCTAACGCATCTATTTCTGACTGAATTAATGATAAAAAATTTTGTGTTATTTGACATATTTGAAACAGCCAAACATGTAATCTCACTACCCACTCCTTCCCTCCTTCCCACCCTCCCTCCCTCAGTCAGTCCCTCACTCAGTCCCTCAGTCAGTCCCTCACTCAGTCCCTCACTCAGTCCCTCACTCACTCACTCACTCACTCACTCACTCACTCACTCACTCACTCACTCAGTCCCTCACTCACTCACTCACTCACTCACTCACTCACTCGCTAGCACAAGAAATAAGCCTGCTCACTCACCTTTTTATGACTGTATTAATGAGAAATAGATGTGTAATTTGACACTCTGGAGACAGGCAGACGTGTGCTTAATGACCTTTTAATGTAGATTATATCACATCAAATGAGGCTAAAACTTCTAGTATAACCTTTGACCTGCTAGGCGAGAATTTTATTTTTCAACTCTTCAATCTCCAACTCATAAAATACACCTGGGGTGCCACACTGTACTCTCTGGGTGTTTGTCGAATTTAGCGAGTCTGCTCTTATTTCATACAACCCCATGTTGGCTGCTAAAAGCGATAAAACCTGTTTTTACTTGTTTTAAAATTATTTATAGCAAAACAAGTGAAAGGATTGTTATGAATGCAGGGCTATCTCTGCAACTCGCCAAATTTGTCAATGGTGAAATTTAAAAACATTTGGCAAATTTTAATGTAATCTGGTGAAATAATTTCTATTAACAATAGCCATTTAAGTGCAGACAAAAAATTACTTCAATTTTGACATTTTTATAGATAATTTGACGAATGTTACTGTTGTGCCAGAGCTAGTCCTGTGAATGGGTGTTCTTTAAAGCATATAAATTATAACATAAATGGTATAATGTGGGAACAAGTATAGTGTTCTATTTATTAAGCCACATAATGAAAGGATGTAATAATTATTTTCATAAATCCATAAATTTGTGTTTTATTAATTGTATAATTTTAAAATGACTGATGATCATTCACATTGACATAGCCAGTATTTGCTATTGAAGTGAGAAGGGGTGAGTAGCCAGTATTTTCTATTGAAGTGAGAAGGGGTGAGTAGCCAGTATTTTCTATACAAGTGAGGGGGATAAGTAGCCGGTATTTTCTATTGAAGTGAGGGGGTTGAGTAGCCGGTAATTTCTATCGAAGTGAGGGGGTGAGTAGCCGGTATTTTCTATTGAAGTTGGGGGGTTAAGTAGCCAGTATTTTCTATTGAGGTGATGGGTGTGAGTAGTGAGTAACCAGTATTTTCTATTGAAGTAAGGGGATAAATAACCAGTATTTTCTATTGAAGTAACGGGGGTGAATAACCAGTATTTTCTATTGAGGTGAGGGGGGGTAAGTAGCCAGTAGTTTCTATTGAGATGAGGGGGGTGAGTAACTACACATAAAGCATAAGTAGGACAGGCAAATATAAAAGTTAGTGAATAAAATAAAATGTAATTGGGGGTGGAAGGCACTACCCCATGACCCTCCCCCTACATACACCAGTGGTATTTCAACCGTGACATTGGTATAGGTAGAATATACCAAGATCTCCAGTAATAAATGTATTTTTATTCATACGGCATATATTTGGTATTACAGAGGGCTAGAGAGCAATATATGGTATTTTGTTAGATCCAGCTGTAGTCTGAAAAATTTATAGTAATTTCTTAAAAATCTTTTCTTTGTTTTTCTATTCAGTGAGGAACAAGAATTTCTTTTAACTGTTTCAATTATATTTGTATTTTAACATTCAGCTTAAGTAAATATTATGTAAACTGGACTTTTTTTGAATCAGTTCACTTACATGTTACCTACTTACGACACCGAATCAGTTATGTTTGTATTTTAACATAAAGCTTATATAAATATAACTATTACATAAACTGGACTTTTCTTGAATCAGTTCACTTACATGTTACCTACTTACGACACTGAATCAGTTATGTTTGTATTTTAACATAAAACTTATATAACTATTACGTAAACTGGACTTCTTGAATCAGTTCACTTACATGTTACCTACTTACGACACTGAATCAGTTATGTTTGTATCTTAACATAAAACCTATATAAATATAACTATTACGTAAACTGGACTTTTCTTGAATCAGTTCACTTACATGTTACCTACTTACGACACTGAATCCGTTATGTTTGTATTTTAACATAAAACTTATATAACTATTACGTAAACTGGACTTTCTTGAATCAATTCACTTACATGTTACCTGCTTACGACACTGAATCAGTTATGTTTGTATTTTAACATAAAACTTACATAAATATAACTATTACGTAAACTGGACTTTTCTTGAATCGGTTCACTTTCACGTTACCTACTTACGACACTGAATCAGTTATGTTTGTATTTTAACATACAGCTTATATAAATATAACTATTACATAAACTGGACTTTTCTTGAATCAGTTCACTTACATGTTACCTACTTACGACA
>JAULBS010150455.1:0-26779 GCA_032355785.1 Symmetromphalus regularis
CAAACCACTGGGCCAGTATACACATATACCCATTGACGACCATAGTAACATTTCTTAATAAAAGTAATAGAAGCAACATTTTAAACCACTGGGCCAGTATACACATATAAATGTACACTGTAACGTCTGCCATTAACTATGACTCAAAGAAAATATATTCTCAAATAGCATTTTAACAACTTATGGGGTGTTTTAATTAGATACCCTCAGATCCGCACAAAATGTCACTTTCAATTTTTGGGCCACCCCAGGTATCAACAAGTACCAAGTGTCACTAGTGCAATAATTATTCTGCTAAAAAAAGATTTAATGAAATTACTGAGTATATGCCATAGTATTTGCAAAATACCCATTCCCTCATATACATCATGTATCTACCAATCACTATTGAGGTTTCATTCATTTCGGATAGATTTGACAGTGCACGTCGAACTCTGACCTGAGAATCAAGAAATTCTGTTCTATGCAACCTGTATGCTACGTATTAACAGATAACTCCTAGATACACAAAATGATACCATGTGGTAAAGAGAGTTGTGTCCCTTGTATTGAGAACATTAATAAACTAATTCTACTGCTGGTTGTAGGTTTTATTTATTTTTTCATGCTTATATCCAATTAATGTTCAAACATGCTGTTCTGGGCACACAACTCAGCTTCCTGTGCTGTCTATACAGGACAAAGATTAGTGTTAGTAGAAGAGACAAACAAATTGAATTACAATTCTGCCAAAAGGCCTTTTGGTAGAAATAGGATAAAAAGGAAATTACATTCTGTCTTTTTTATTTAAATTTGTCTATCGACCTTGTTAGAACCAATGTTATTTGCAGGAAAGAAAAAAAAAAAAATTCTTTTGGGAATTTACATATTTTGTACTCAAAAGCTTACTTACATGTAATAATTATTACACATGAAATGTTTTTTAAATAAAAAATATATACAGTTAATCTCTACAAATTTTAATAGAAAGAAAAATTGCTTATTTGGTGAGGAATAAACTGTATTCGTTTAGGGGTTATTCACAATTATGAATATTTTCCCGTTCATATACAGGAAAAGAAAGGTTGTTTTGGGAGTGGGTTGAGTGGGAGAAGTAAAGTAAAGTAAAGTTTGTTTTATTTAATGACGCCTCTAGATTTTTATCTTTTCATCAGCTATTGGATGTCAATCATATGAACATTCTGACATATTTATTTAGAAGAAACCCGCTGCAGTCACATAGGCTACTCTTTCTGATAAGCAGCAAGGGGTCTTTTATATTCACTGTACCACAGACAGGACAGCACATACCACGGCTTTTGATAAACCAGTTGTGGACCACTGGTTGGAATGGAAAATAGCCCAAACTGCAAATGAGAAGGATTGATCCGACGACCGACAGCTTTGCAGGCAGACGCTCTACCACTAGAGCTACATCCCGCTCTGAGTGGGATCAAGGCCAGCACATAAATTTAAGTTAATTATTAAAATATCAATCAAAATCTCGAAAAATCTACATTTTATCTGTACTAATTAGAGGCAGGTGATAGAAGACCTGAAAAATAATTCACTGTATGCTTTGTAAGAATAAGAAATTATTTATAATTTTAAATTGCCCCTTAACTTCACGACCAACTGTTATATATACCATATTTTCAGTCCGACATTATCTTCAGAACAGAGGAACAAAAACAATTCCCCGAAACTTGAAACTATTTTCCACCTAATTGGCACTGCACTGAAATCTTGACTTACATGTAGTACGACTAATTTAACCTATCAATCACTGTATTGCAGCTTGACGTGTCGAAAAGGGCTAGTGTCTTTAAGTACATTGTTACAAATTACCCTACGTCTCAGAATGACACGGTTAATAATACAATGTACTTCTAGCATTGTCATTCATGTCAAAGGCAATAGTGACTTTAAGTACATTGTTATAAATTACCATACGTCTTCACAATGACACGGTTAATAATACAATGTACTTTTGTCATGTCATTCTGCCATTGCATTTTATACAGATGTCAGTCAAAGACAATATTAGAAACCTTTTTAAAATAATTATTTTCTAAAAAAATCAGCTTGGTGATTTAATTAAGTAATTGAAGTCACAGTAGTTATGACCCCAGTAATTTGAATATTTGGAGGTCAAATTTCACTAAGGCATAACAAACACAACTCTTGAATTAAACATTTATTTTTGACAATAGAGTGGAGTGTAACTAAGTTGGTAGAACTTTGGTGCTTTGGTCATGGGATCGAAACCTCTCAGTGGACTTATTCTTTGAGGTTAAAAAAAATATATATATATTTTTTCTAATTCTGAAACCTAAAGTACAGACAAACTTTTCTTGCCGACTGGACAGGGTTATCCAGCTTTTGCACGGTGCTAGAAAAATTTGTCCAACCCGTGGGCTAGACGATTTCTACATACGCCTCTCTGGCAAACTAATAACGGAACTACTTATTTATGTGCATTTACACATATTTATATAGAACAAATAAAAAAAATTGTAATGCCTATACTAAAAGTGCAAATGACGTCACTAAAACAAGAAAAAGTACACGGTAACGTCATGTTGCAGGAAATACCTTTTTATTTTATTTTAAAGTTTTTCTTTTACATTTAAGTGGGCAAGAAAAAGAATCAATCACCATTTGTGAGGTATAGACAAGGCAATTCCAACCCGCGGGAGAAACTGTTTTTGTAAGGGACCCGGTAAACCTCGGCCCTCACAAGCACATTTTCTCCCTTGGGTTGGAATTGCCTTGTCTATACCTCACAATGGTGATGGATTCTATTAATATACATGTAGATCTATCTGCCTTTACTTGCAACTTGAACTGGTTAGTGCTGGAGGTTGCCAGGGACACTGTTAGGTTAATTGACTGCTAACAGAAATACTGTTGAAAAATGGCGTTAAACCCAACTCAAACCAACAAAACCTGTGCCACGTCAGCAACTGCACATGCGTATAGATCTATTTACTAATTTTAGTGGATCCATCATTAATGTACTGGTAAATAGGAGAGTTGAAATTTTTAGTCCTTAGACCTATAATCTGTTTACGCTACTTGGTACATGGATTTTTGTTGATTACTTTAGTTTACGCGAACCTAGGCGAAAAAGGACTAGAGTTTTGGAAACAGAAAAAAAGTCCTATGTTCCAATATTTTTGATTACTTTTTTAAATAATAATTAAAAATATTCCTGATTACCACCGTATATGAAAATCGGAAAATTGCACCTCATTAATAACACTTTGCAGACCATAGCATTACAAAGAGGGGTAACTGTGCATTTTAACATTCAGAACATCTCGGCCATTTCCGGTAATATTCATATCTCTTTTATCGTTTTTGCTTAAATAAATATTTTTTTGCACATATGGCACTGATATTAAGTTAAAATAAATATATTTATAAAATAATAACCGCGTACCTTAAAAATATATTATACCAAAAATTACCTAACATCCCCATTCTATATAGATTTGTCCGACGTCTGCAAAATGGCGGTCAAATTAATGCCGGCACGAAATGTAAAAAAAATACTTTTGACTGCCCTTTAAACATTGTAGAACCAATGGACAAACCAGCCTATACAAAAAATAGGACATTTTTTTATTTTGAAAAATATCAACATTAATGAGGTAAGTTGTATATTTTGTTTTTTATTCGTCAAAAACCATGTTCCAAGTAGCGCAAACAGACTATAGTTTATCAAAGGCTGTGATATGTCCTGTTCTGTCTGTGGGAAAGTACATAAAAAGATTCCTTGCTGCTAATCAGAAAGAGTAGCACATGTGACAGAAGTAGGATGCCTCTGAAGAACATGATTCACAAAACACCAAATGCTTGACACCTAATAGCCACTGAATAAACAATGTGATGGGGTGTCATTAAACAACCAATTCTTTTCTTTTAAATTTATCTTTGATCAGTATTAACTACTGCTTGTATGTCATTAAGTCACTGAAGTTAAATTTTAACATAATAATGTTGGTTACATTAGCATGCTTTTTCTGTATACTGCTTTACATATTATTTAATTATTTTGCTGTAGTAATGTTAACATAGTTACACTTTTCTCACTAGATATAATTTTTTTAATGTAGTTATTTACTAACCATCTTTATTTATATTCTTGTTTATTCAGTGACCTACTTTTTGACTTAGATGCAGATAATTTTTCTTCAGGGTAATATATGGTTGAGTGATTTCTGTGAACAAAACTTCTGATGTTTCTTCACTGCACCTATTCTGTTTTTCAGTCACATTGTTCTTATGATAGGGAACATTTTGTCTCAATATCACATTTTGAATCGGGATGCAAATTTCAGATATTGCTACATAATTCCAGGGGTCGAACGTCTATCTTTGGGGGGCACAGCGATTATTGCCTTGGATTCCTAGGAATCAAGAGAACACCAAGGCAATTTTGAGGACACATCTGGGGCACAATTGCTGTTTCCTATGGGGCAAGCAGGAAAAAAGGGCATGACAATATTTACCTTTGTTAGAAGTGAAATTGAGAGGGCATTGCAGCAAAGGGAGAGGGTGGCATGGCAGATGCTTCAATGCCATGGTGAAATTCGTCCCCTGTAACTCTAATACACAAAATGATCAATTGCTAATCAGTTAACAATAATCAGCAAGAAAAATATAGCTAATCAAAATTTTGAAACACAATGTTCCCTGTTGTGATTTTCTGTACTGTACTGTGTTAAATTAATCTAATTTATAATAAATGTATTCAAAACATACTGCATCACAATTTGAAACTATACATTAAATAATTTAGTGATAGGAATTAATATAACATGTTAAATATGTTTGTTTTTTGTCAGTGTTTTGTTTTAGCATTTTATACAACACTATCCATCATTTGAGTACTGTAGATAATTTTAACAAACATCTTTGGTGCATCAAAAAATTAATAATAGAGTTTGGAAAATATCCTTTTAGAAAATAGTTTTTTTTACACAGTAACTCTAGTTTTATATCAAATACATGTATCTTATGTTATCTTAGCATCCATCGGAGATGTGAGAGGCCACGTAATCAACTCATTTTGTAGATCATTTGGGATTTACACCTAATACTAACTTCATTTTAATATAACTATCAAACCTTTTTAAAAATAATAATTATTTTTTATTAATTTTTTTTAATGTATTTCCATTAATTTCATGTATAACAATCATAATATTTGAGTGCTTGTGAACAAAACCTACCAATACAAACAGAACCGACACTGCCGTAGCCAGTTATTTCTGCAAAAAACTCTTTATTAAAATAGATTAATTACGGTAATTAGAATACTTGAAATTTCTGAAGTCTGTCATTGTTAAACCCAGTGTGTTTAAACATTGTAAGTATATGTAGTTTCATCTTTGTAGGAGAAAAACAGTATTTACACAATGTAGCCTTTTTTTCAGTTATTTCTATTAAAACTAAATAAAATAATAATATAAATAATATAAGTCAAAGTCGTATTTGTTGGGTAGTTTTAGCAATTTAGTAACTTTAAGAAAATAAATGCCATTGGCAGACTTACTCAGTATTTTGTGTTAGGAGTGAAAATGGATTTTCAGAATATTGAAGTGTTTGTAAAATCATGATGTAATAAAATTTATAATGTTTGGTTTGGTACGATTATTGTTTTGTTATATTGTTCTGGATGCAAACTTCAATCTTTCTTTTCTTAACTGTCTACTATATCTCTATGGTAGTGTTGTATCCACACTACGGTATCAGTTTTGTAATACCTTGCATTGAATTAACAAAAATTGTTAATTAATAAAATTATTAAATGTATACTGAAATCAAAGATTTTAATTAAAATGTGTAAATTGTATTAGGTAATATACAAACAAAACTAAACAATGGTATTTATGTGGTATGTGGAATTACAGTTTATTATTTTATTTTACTAATGCGTATCTCGTTTTTTGTTTTAAATTTATAGTATTAAAGAATAAAATTAGTTTGAGCATGATTTTTACTAACAAAGCTCTAAAGAATGTTATTGCTTCTATTTTACATGTTGTTAATTTATGTGAGCTATAACAATAGCATTGATATTTTCAGTGAGAGACTTAGACCAAGATCACCGGATAAGGATGATGATGATGACTCAGATTCTGGTATTTATTCTATCATATATGCTAGAATGTTTATCTTTGCTGGGCTTCTTTCTTTAGTTGTTTTAATGTTCTTCAGCTGTATCCTGTACATACGTTTTAACTTAAGTGTAGCTCATGACTGTATTTATTCTTAAATCATACATTTATATGCTAAAATTGTTTATCTGGTTGGATGTTTTTTTAACAACACACATTTAATACAATTTTTAAAATTGTTTTGAGCATTGTTTGGGTTTGGTGTTTTTTGTTGGGTTGTTTTTCTTTTCTTTTTCTCAGATTCTGCTGCATTACTGTACTTTGAATAACAAAACAAACTGGCTCTTTAAGAGAATTACGTTTTCACTCATTTTAGAGATTCCAGCTATTCCTGAACTGGAAGACCAACAGGAAGAAGATATGACATCAAAGATAGCAGTGGCTCCAAAGTAAGTTGGATATAGTTTAGCAATACAAAATTTCACAAGTCACACATTTGATAATTCAATTGATTGTATGTATGTTAGTTTAATGACTCCCAGCACAATTTTTTTAAATTTTTTAAATCAGCTATTGAGGGTATTTTATAATTCAAATACATGTACCCATTTTTCATTCTGTCCAAAACATTGTCATCAGCTAAAAGACAAATTGACAAAAGAAGAAATTGTCCTATTATTAATTTAAATGATGTTTCATGCAAGTGAGCTTCACAATCCAAACCCAGACTTTAGTTTCTTAATTATGTTTTTATAAACCTTAGTTGCTGTGCCATTTGTTGAGAAAATTAAATAAAGTGGACAAATACAATTGGGTTAAATATTATCTATAGCAGCGGATCCACAGGGAAGTCCAGGGGGTTTGGACCCCACCCTTTTCTTGTATTTTAAAATATATATATTCTGAGTGGAAGGACATGAAAATTTACCTTTTTTTCCCCAGTCCTGTTCACCATCATGTTTGGACCCCCCTCCCTTTCAGAAATCCTTCATCTGTACCTGTCTATAAATAATTCATTAGTGTCAAAAACAATTTTGATTTGAAACAATGTTTTGCTATTCTCAGTGCGTTCATAAGTCCCTAGATGACAAAACTCAGAAAACGCTTTGAATATTTAACAATGTTAAATTGGGATCATTATAAAAATGTACTTAGCAGTAACAGTACAGAAAAGATGCAGTTTATTAAAATTGTGGACTTTGTGTGTTTTGTGAAAAAACTTGTGAATGTAATTTTGAAAACAGTATTGTATTGTTTTGTCTGTAGTGTGGCTGTGAACCGTGTGGCTACTTATCGAGAGTTGGACAGTGACCTCCTTAGACAGGCAGCATTTCTTACTTTGGTAAGTGTCGAATTTTCTAACAGTGGATAAAGTTGTGCCCATTTAGATTAATAATTTGCAGTCCTATAAGTTATAATAACTTGCTTTTACTCTCTAAAATCTTATCTTATTACTTATTCTAAAATGTAATCATTTCGTTTTGAAATAAAGAAAGAAAAAAGTACTTTTCTGACTTGAAAATTGTTTTTACTAATTTGTGAAGCATTTAAATTTTATTGTAATTTCTTTTAATTATTCTCTTATTTTGGTTTTATATTGTGTTTGTGTGTGTATCTCATATTTATGTTTGACGTTTTTCCTACTACATATTTCAGGACAACGAAATTGATTTGAAGTTACTAGCCAAGTCATTGTCACCTGAAGTGGATGTAATTGAGGTACATTGTCAGTTATAATAACTTTTGCTCAGTATGTTTTATTTACTAATTAATCACAAGGTTTCAGTTGAAGAAGTGTTAAAAGCATGTAAACCTACTTTCATTTAATATTTCTTGTTATAATTATAATGGTTGCTATGGTTAACCAAGTGGTAAATAAAACTGAAAGGGTAAAAAGAGCCCTTAAAATTAAGAAAAGTTTTACATTTAATCGACACCACTAAATTATTTTGAAGTGGCACTGTGATTGTAAATTGGCACATAAATCAATTATACATCAGATTTTATGGCAGCTTTAAAATACTTTTTGTTCATAAAAACCCACCAATAACCAAAATATTTTCTTTAACCTTTGTTTCAAAATTATATTGTTTTATTTTTGAATTTTTTCCTTTTTGTCCTACTACATTCAGACATTCAGAAGAAAAGTTATTTCTAGAAATGTATGTGCTGTTTGTAATGTCTAAGATGATAGATTACATTTCTTCTTAATTTTGTTTGTTTGCAGGAAGACCGTCCATGGGACTGGGATAGACTTTTCACCGAGGTCACTTCAGAACTTCTCCTGGACATGGAAAATGACGAGAAGCCTGATTTAGACCACCAACCTGTTGGAGTTGTTTGATTATACCATTATTGCTTTTTAATCTGGTTTATATTTGTGTTCACCGTTCCATGAAACAAGTGCTCTGCATATGACGTAATAAGTGGCTGCATCTACGACAGATAGTACCAAGAAGGCATTACATCATTCACAGTAAACATTGTTTAGACTGAAATCGTGTGAAATATTATCAATATGCACATATTTGAAATATTAAATTGAAATGATGGTTTCACTATATTTTAATTGCCCAAAATAGGCCTACTTTCAGAAATTTCTTTACACTTTATCGTCCATTTTTCATTACAATTAACACAATGTCATGAAAATACTTTGAGCCATAATATTTGGACATGTACTCTTATGACCACAGGCTGTCAGAAAATGCAATAAAAGTAATTTTTTAATTATTCTACCTTTGTACCCGTTTTTTCAGATGCAGTTACATATTATATTATAGTAGTTGGACATCGATAAAGGATATAAAAGATATGATGTATACGTGTGAAGGTTCAAAAGCTGGATCACAAAAATATGAATTGGGCTCATTAATACATTTTGTGACAGAGATTTAAGTTGAACAATGGTTCTTAAAATTTGCTTTTAAAAATGAAATACATTTGTTTAAATACCATACCATATCTAAAAATCTTTAGGACAGGTCTGTTCCTGCTGTTGAACATATCAACATACTCCCTTTATTATATTTGCATTACATTCAGCACTGAACAGTTTCAACATTATTTTAACATTGTTTTTGTTTAATAATGATATCATCTGTGTAAAAATCATATATTGTTTGCAAGTTATTAATTCATCTACTGATTAAGTCACATATTCTACTGAAACCAAAAAACAGTATTTGAGTTTTCATGTCTGGTTCAAATTACAAATTTTATTTCAGTTTTATTAAGTTAGATAGAATATTTTGTGGTGACTTTAGATGGAAATTTAAATTATCATTCCATGAAAATAAGTTGTTTTTAAGTTCAACATACATACATTTTAGAGCTTTTGATGTAACTAACTATAACTACAATAAAAACATTCACTATATTACTGTTTCGTCATCGCATCCAAATAGTCAGTTTGATTCATCAGTTGTAATTGTTTAAAATTACAATTTAAAAGTATATTTAATAGCCATTTCAAATGATGTTATGGTGTAAATGTTATTTTGTACATATTTTACTTCATTCTGAATTTCTCCATGCACACAGTACGAAAATAAATTATTTTCTATGAGTTTGTTTTGTTTTGATGATTTTTTAAATTGTTTCTTCACTTATATTATTTATTGTTTTCACAAATGTCACGTGTACATGTATTTTTTAAGGTCTTATCTCTGATGTTAATAATTATAAATATTTATTTTATTTGTACAGTACTAATTTTATTAGAACATCTAAAATGTTGATGACAGCTTACTGCAATTAATGTAGACAAGTAAAAGGCCACCACATTATCTGTGAATGGGAAACAATCACATGCTCAAACTTGGTTCAAGTGAGATGCCTTCCGGAAAAAAATAGCATTTGTATGAGATATAGATAAGACAAAACTGTTGACGGAAAGAGAAAATATGCAGATCATAGGCACTAAACCAACCAGGAAGCTCTATTTAAAATAATTACATATTTAAAATATCTCTGATGATGCCGGTTTAATTTATGACACATACTGAACTTGTCAAGAGCGTATTTTAAGTCAACTTGTCAAGAGCGTATTTTAAGTCATTCCTGGTATTATTAGGTATGTGTTTTTATCAATATTTAATAGATTATTCACTCAAAAGATGACACACGAAACACAACAAAAGCATCATAGACCAGATGAAATTTAATCACATAATGATGTTAAGTAACTCCATATATAAGCAATACAAATACTGTGTACTTTTATTTTGTTTTTATTATACATTCTGTAAAATCTAGAAACAAGAATGTTAACATTCGTATTATTTTTATTCACAATGTATACATAAATATAATAAACAATGATACTCCATTTTTTCAACACCTACTGGTAAGAAATAATATACACATTGAAATAACCCATTCCAGTATTACTGTATATGTATAGTATAACTCAGTATGTACATAAGCAACTAAAAGAAATAAAATTATTTAAATATATATGTACCTACTCTATAAAGGTATTCAAGAAAAATCCAAAAACAACAGTGATATAACCACATCACGCAGTGCATTGTACAAAAGAAAAGGTAATTTTCAAAGTATTGTAACCATGTTTGCTTAAATTAGTACGTTGTAAAAATACCATACTATATACTTACAAAGTTTATTTATATTGTTCCTTTTCTCCGACATCAATCTAATATTAATTTTACTCAAAGCTTCATATGTGCTAACAAAACAGTAAGTAAACTTTCAAGATTTAAACAATCTCCAGATAAATTACCATACAACCTATTCATGATGAATGACATACAAAACTATATTTTCTAATGTTATGCCACAATTCAAATACCTCTCTGTGTGTAAATGTCAATATAATTTACAAGTCATTGATTTGTCATCAAATATGAATAACATCTCTTTAACTTTCATAGGAATATGCCAGTAGGATGATAGAAGGGCTACAATTAAAATATGTTTGTATCTCTTAAAAATCTATTTTAAACTTGACCTTGTGAATATGTGTCGTTTAACTTGCTGAATATTGGAATAGGTGGTACAAGTGTCTTGAATGACTGAAAAAAACAACAACAATATGACAAAATTAATAAGATCATAATTTTTTACCAAAATTATTTTACAAGAGTACTATTTCTTATAGATTGGAGAGGGAACTTTCATAAAAAATGTATATACATGTATATATATATATAATGTAAATCATGAAATTAACATGCCTCTAAATTAATGCGATGGTAATAAAACAGATGGAAAAAAGAAAACTGAGATGTACAAACTGATTACTAGGTTTAAGTAGTTAACATAGCAACTAATGTATTAAATATAATTTCCATTTTTAAATTTATCCAATCGCATATAAAAGTAATTTCATATTTAATTGTGTAAATGTACATTTTTAAAAACCTAATTATAAATATTGATTTTATCTGAATTATAATGATTATTATTTGGTATGAACCCCTCAAATAGTGGCAAATGTTGGAATATGAAACATTTATACACATTTCAAGAATATGACAAGTTGAAAATTGTTGCTGGTCATAATATGATTTTAAAATTCCTATCACCTAATATAAGTGTTTAGCCTTTCAAATGTGAATCATTTTAATTTTGTATGTAGGAGAATTAATTACTTACACTTTGTGTTACATGCTTGTCAAGATTCTCTTCACGGAAGTACTTGGTGCCATATGGAAGATGACCATACTGAGAAGTTGTATAAAGCAGACGCTCATATGGTTTCTCTTCCTTTGAGAATGGAGTAAATCTGTAATATTAAGAACAGACAAAAGTAACTATTTGTTTATTTATTTAATGACCCACTCCCCCCAACACAAAAGTAAACATTGGCTTCTGGGGACCAAACTGGTTACTTCACTTCTTCTTTACACACATACATAAAAATCATTGATATTAAAACATACATACATACTGAATAGATATACCAGCCATATTGGCATATGTTATAGTTAAGAGATAAACTATAATTATCATATTAACTATTTCATCCCTATGATAATACATGCATAAAGTTCCCTAACGCTGAATATATTTAGACAATTGAGTAGTATCATAGAAGTGTATTTTTGTCAACAATTAGCAACAAAATGATATACTAAGTAAAGGTTTTCTGAAAGTGTAATGAATGGGCTGGGTTAATCTAATATAGTTTTAGTAAAAATGTTTGTTTTACAGGTGTTCTATAGGTAAGAACAGGTGTAACTTCCAATAGACTGTATGCTTGATCAACACATCGTTACATCTAACATCATTACTAAAACAAATTATTTACACTACTGAATGTTAAAATAAGACTACATAATTGTATTTATAATAATAGCATACAATTTTTTTAATATTTACCTATTTTAATATGAACAGGTCAATCCAGATAGTGAGAATTATCATTCATTGTGTGTCTTTTTGGTTTGATTACAAAATAAAAATTAATGGAAGAACTATGAGACCATGCTATATAAATATGGGGAAAATGCACAACTGTTGCCAAACCGGAGCACACGAAAAATGGTGCCAAATATGGACAGGTATAACAAACCACTATAGCGGGCTGTCGAGTTGAACGGAGTATATTTATTGAAAAGTGGCCTATAGGGTTGAAAGAGCATAGTTTCAAAATGTGGTACATGTGACATACTATCAAACCTGTTTTAAGCAGACACCATGTTGTAACACAATGTGGTACCTGTGACATTCTATCAAACCTGTTTTAAGCAGACACTATGTTGTAACACAATGTGGTACCTGTGACATTCTATCAAACCTGTTTTATGCAGTCACCATGTTGTAACACAATGTGGTACCTGTGACATACTATCAAACCTGTTTTAAGCAGACACCATGTTGTAACAAAATGTGGTACCTGTGACATTCTATCAAACCTGTTTTAAGCAGACACCATGTTGTAACACAATGTGGTACCTGTGACATTCTATCAAATCTGTTTTAAGCAGTCACCATGTTGTAACACAATGTGGTACCTGTGACATTCTATCAAACCTGTTTTAAGCAGTCACCATGCAGCAACAAAATGTGGTCTCAAGACTGGAGGCTGCTTAATACAGGTTCTATTGTAATAAATTAGATGATGTGGGAGGTGACCCTTCTACACTGGTGGCTGTTTAAAACACTAATTGTTTGATTGTCTGTTTAACGACTCCCCAGTACAATGGAGAATACACCAGTACAGTATTGAACACACCAGTACAATGGAAAATACAACAGAACAGTGGAGAATACACCAGTACAGTGGAGAATACACCAGTACAGTGGAGAATGTAACAGTACAGCAATGAATATATCAGTACAATGGTGAATACACCAGTACAGTATTGAACACACCAGTACAATGGAAAATACACCAGTACAGTGGAAAATACACTAGTACAGTGGTCATTACACCAGTACAGTTGAGAATGTAATAGTACAGCATTGAATACACCAGTACAATGGTGAATACACAAGTACAGTATTGAACACACCAGTACAATGGAAAATACACCAGTACAGTGGAGAATACACCAGTACAGTGGAAAACACACTAGTACAGTGGTGAATATACCAATATAGTGGAGAATACACCAGTACAGTTGAGAATGTAACAGTACAGCATTGAATACACCAGTAATGTGGTGAATACACCAGTACAGTATTGAACACACCAGTACAATAGAAAATACACCAGTACAGTGGAGAATACACCAGTACTGTGGAAAATACACTAGTACAGTGGAAAATACACCAGTACAGTGGAGAATACACCAGTGCAGTGGAAAATACACCAGAACAGTGGAGAATACACCAGTAGTGGTGAATACACCACTACAGTTGAGAATGTAACAGTACAGTATTGAATACACCAGTACAGTGGAAAATACACCAGTACATTACTCAATACACCAGTACAGTGGAGAATACACCAGGACAGTATAGAATGTACCAGTACAGTTGGGAATAAACCAGTATTCTGGATAGCTAAAAAAAAGCTTTTAAAGTGCTTATAAACACATGTAGTTTATCAGTATATAAATTAGCCAGACACTGACAGTTTGCCCCAGAAGAACTATTGAGGAAACAAAATGATTTAGAGCACCATGGGTGATATCCCATCTTTTTTATCTGCATGGTAGCACCTGTGAGCATACTGCACACAGCCTGGTGTCGGAGGTAGAAATGTTACCAACACCATCTTACTACATGTGCATTCGCCCATTTATCACATGCCAAGATACAAACTGAATGAAAACTGCATCTCAGAAAAAAAAATCAACACTGTTTATCTGTAAAAGAGCCAAATTATATTTTAAAAAGTGCTTTATCTGCTACAAGAATCTGTTTATCCAAGGTCCTTGGTGTAAAGGCTGCATTTCAAAACAACTATAAAGTTGGGGTTTTTTTCCCCTCCAAGTCTAAGGAAAAAGGTCAGTTTAACAAATTGCAATGCTTTCATATTTCAGGTGGCAGATCTAAGCCGATGCTTTGGTGTGTTAGCTTCATGTGGTTGTTTTTTTATTTTTATATAAATTAAATTTGTTGTTGAATTCGATTTATCTTTGACTACTGCTAGTGTCATCAGATATTTTATTCATTTATTTTTTTTATTTTTTTGTTGTGAAATTGTTTTAATCCCCCTTCAATGATGTAAAATATGATATACCTCAGTGGTAGAGCTAACTGCTGAGGTGTGCAAGAGTATATGATCAATCCCCTTCAGTGAACCCATTGAATTATTTCCCATTCCAACCTGTGGTCAATAACTGGTGTATTAATTGATGTGGAAAATGCTGTCTTGTCTATAAAATAGATATAAAAGATCCCATGTTGGTGGGAGGATTTTTCTGTAGATCATGTCAAGCATTTATCCTGAAAACAATGTGCTTGTGTGTCATGGAAAAACATTTTATTCCTTCATTTTCCAGTTATGGGTCTTGAAGTATACTCAAGCCCTCTATTATTGGATGGGGTTGGACATTTAAATGTCTAATGTGAATGTACATGCATAGTTTGTCCACAGACTTCAAATGAAAATAAATGGGATAAAGATAGGGGGTGAGTTCGAGAGACAGGATGTTCCTCCTTTCATCTGTTGAAATTTTTGAAAAAAATACAAATGACCTGAGATACATTCTGACAGTATCATGAATGGGAAAATAGACAATTCACCCTTGTAAACCAGTGTTTTACTGCAGAAGAAGCTCAATTTGAAAGTATAAAAGTCACTTGAATACAATTACACACTCAATTGTGAAGAAATAAGCCAATAACAATGCAGACTATCTCCTTTTTTCCAAAAAAGTAGAAATTGTCTCCAAAAAAAAAAGAGGAGAAAATAAAGGAGATCTAGCAGAATCCTGAAACAAAGGAGATTGTTTGAAATAAAGTTACGTGGACACACTGATGCATGTATGTGGGATAGTGGGAGTATATATGTAGGATAAAAGTCAAATTTAAATGCACTTTTTAACTGTTAATGATGGAGTTATTTAATTTTTAAACTATGTTGTTTGAAGACCAAGCAGACTGATAAGATATAACTAAAAAGGAGGTGTGTGTAATCTGTGAAAGTGACATCACTGATTTAACTATTAGGTCACACACTGACAGCAGAACATCACTAAACACATCAGTGCTGTACAGTAATTCAACCTCATAATGGAAAATGTCATACTATATTTAAATGTTGTATACAATTACTTTAATATGAATTACACTACATTATAAATGCCACTCTCAAGGGTGGAGTATCTAAATTTATGTCTAACTAATCCACAAATTTGTCTAAATTAAGCCTTTTTTTTAAATTCTCGTGTTCTTATAACACTAGAAAATTATCTAAATCATCATTTGTTGTCTGCTCTGCAAGGATATGGCTTAAGACAGACCATTGTTCAGTTTAAAGAGCAGCTGAAAGGTAATTTCGTTTTGGGTTATTGTTTTCATAAACAGTCCCACTAAAATAGATGTGATAAAAAAAGAAAATTAAATTTTAAATAATCATTTTATGTTTAAATTTCATCCACGAACAGTTAAAAGCTTCCCAATCCACCATGTCTTATCTCCCCTTTTTTTGCTGCAAGAAGGCGCTTATCTGTTATGTCATAGGCTCCTTACATCACCAGTGAAATGGCTTGAGCAATTCATTTTCTTCCTTTAATTGGTACCAGTGTACTCACATACAAAATAACGTATGGAAATTACTGAATACTTCTGAAAACTATAAATTATCTACCAAGTACATTTTTCTCTTCAAACTAAGAATACAAATTTTTAGACCCCCATGCACTCTCCCCATGTTTGCAAGATTTCAATCAAAATGTTAATGATTAATATAATTTATATGTTGACTTTGAATTTCTAGACCCTCCTAAGCATAAGCTGTGTACTAAAAAGATAATGTTGATGACCTGTGAACAATACCACATGAAGACCAACATCAAATTTATCAGGATTCTGAACAAGAAGGTACTTGTAAAGAAAACTGTAAAAGAGAAGGCTGACATATGTAAAGCACTTTGCTGGGGGTCAGAAACAACAATGTGAGGTCGCAAGGCAACAATATGACTCAGGACTACAAAGCTGCAATGAATGAAACTAGCTGGAAACCATGGAAGTAATTTGGAGATTTTTATTTCTTCCAGTGTTTGTTCACCTAATGTTCTTATAAGTATTATTTTCACATGTTTATCTTAGCAAGGATATCACCTAGCAGAGCTAAGACTGTCCACTTAAAAGCTGTTTGCTGTGAAAGTGAACAGGCAGTTGTTGCTGCAAGCAGACATGGGACATACAGATCTCTCTACTCAACTCACATGACTGAGCTTCACCATCTGAGACATGATTTTCTAATAGATTTTTTTCCCCATCAAGTCTTCTGGGAATTTTCTTCCATGGTTTCCATGAGAGTTTAAGCTCAAAGCTATTGGCCAATTAAGCAATTTTGTAACATAACATACAATGTGCATGTACAAGCAAAACAGTTCATGCAACAATCTGACTTAACTTCACTTAAAGGATCACTTTTTATTTTCTTCTAAATCAGCTAAATTTCTATATAATATAATCTATATCCTAAAAGGCCATTTTTTTTATTACCATTTGGCTGACTGCCAAGACAGGTTTCACTATACAGTCAAAATTGGCTTAAAAGTGAGCTGTATATAACAGCCACTTGTATATAAAAGCCACTTTATACTCTTCACAGCACAAACGCATGTATTTCAACCTATATATAAAAGCCACTTTGTAGACTCTTCATAGTACAAATTAGTGTATTTCAACTTGTATATAAAAGCCTCTTTATAGACTCTTCATTGTACAAATGCATGTATTTCAACCCATACATAAAAGCCACTTTAGATATCTCTTCATAGTACAAATTAGTATATTTCAACTTGTATATAAAAGCCACTTTATACTCTTCATAGTACAAATTAGTGTATTTCAACTTGTATATAAAAGCCACTTTATTCTCTTCATAGTACAAATTAGTGTATTTCAACCTGCATATAAAAGCCATTTTATACTCTTCATAGTACAAATTAGTGTATTTCAACCTGTATATAAAAGCTACTTTATATTCTTCGTAGTACAAATTAGTGTATTTCAACCTGTATATAAAAGCCACTTTATACTCTTCATAGTACAAATTAGTGTATTTCAACCTGTATATAAAAGCCACTTTATACTCTTCATAGTACAAATGCATGTATTTCAACCCATATATAAAAGCCACTTTAGATATGTTTCTTCACAGTACAAATTAGTGTATTTCAACTTGTATATAAAAGCCATCTGATCATAATAACCACTTTCAGTATGCCACTTCAGTGGTTGTTATAGACTGTATAAAGCAGTAATTTTTAAACTGGATATATATCGGAGTGGTTGTTATAGACAGGTGACTATAAAGAAGTAATGTTTAAATTGGATGTATATGGGAGTGGTTGTTATAGACAGGTAAATGTATAAAGAAGTAATGTTTAAACTGGATGTATATATGGGAGTGGTTGTTATAGACAGGTAATTGTATAAAGAAGTAATGTTTAAACTGGATTTATATGGGAGTGGTTGTTATAGACAGGTGATTGTATAAAGAAGTAATATTTAAACTGGATATATATGGGAGTGGTTGTTATAGACAGGTAATTGTATAAAGAAGTAATGTCTAAACTAGATACATGGGAATGACAAAAGGGATGGTTTAAACACTTTACTGTGTAAGACAGTTTTTTAAAGAGGTTATGCTATAAATAGATTACTTCCCTTCGTTGCCAAGCTGGAGATACAGACTACTGTTGAAAAACGAAACTATGAAATTCTATAAATTTTGTCCACAATTTTCTCTTAATGTTCTGAGCTTCAAGTTCACCATACACTGATAAATCAGTTGAGAACAGTATTATGGCTGATGTCATTAAAAACTTTGAAGCACATTTTAGAGCTACAGAAAGCACAAAAAATGGCCAATTTTGTTAAGAATATTACTGAGTACATTTCCAACATGGCTAACAAGGGTAAAAACTATTGTTAGAAAACTATTGTTAGAAGTTCATTTAGTACAATAAAATCAGTCTACTTATCTGGACTGAGGGAACAAACATATATCAAATTTATTTAACAATGATTACATATTGACTGGTTTTATTGAATTCACAAAAATATTATACTGTACAGCATGAATCTCAAGCAATTGCAAAATAGATCACAGTTTATATTTTTAATGTTTACTGCAAGGGGTCTATTAAATCTGTTTCAACCAGTGATCCACAACTGGTTCATCAAAGGCCATGGTACATGTATGTGCTGTGGGATGGTGCACATAAAAGACCCGTTGCTTTTATCAGAAAAAGTAGCTTATGGGGTGGCAACAGGTTTTCTCTCAATAAATATGTCAGAATGACCATATGATTGATGTTCAGTAGCCAATGATAAGACAAAAATCAATGTGCTCTAGGAGCATCGTTAAATAAAATAAACTTTACTTTTTGCAGCAAGAGGTCTATACCATATGTCAGATTAAGGAAATCTGTCTGGGAACATCATCATTTACTGGCTAAAGATTAATATTAATTAAAAGGGATTCTGCCCTGGAATGTTTTGGTGTTAAATTAATAGCCTTCTGTCATTACTTCAATAAAAGTAAACAACTTTTTTTATGTTAAATGGTTCTATACTTTAAAAAAAATACACATGTTTACCATACATGTACTTTTATATTACACGAAACTGTATAACTTATAAATATATGACCACGAAATCATTCTGGATTGTTTAAACACTTTGATTAGTTTAGGCTGCAGAGATGATCAATTTGGCGTCAAAACCCCATGACAGGTTTGCTTTAATGTTTGTAAAAAGCAAAGTTGCTACTAGGATGAAAAGAAAGATGATGATGCAATAATTAGATCGTTTCCAGTATTTGGCATAGGGACAATTGGGGCGTGGGGGTGGGGGATGTGGGGTTAATTTAGGTAAGTTGGTAGTCACCTAAGAGTCACATTTTTCCATTAGTAACAAGGGATCTTTTATATGCACTTTCCCACAGATATATCGGATTTATCCTTCTCAGTAGACCCACTTGCAGTTTGGACTATTTTCCATTGCAACTAATTGTCCACAACTGGTTTATTAAAGGTCATGGTATGTGCTATCCTGTCTGTGAGAAACTGCATAAAAAAGACCCCTTGCTGCTTATCAGAAAGAATAGTCTATATGACGACAGCAGGTTTCCTCTAAAGAAATGTCAGAATGACCACATGTTTGACGTCCAATGGCCAATGATAAGATAAAAACCAATGTGCTTTAGAGGCTTCGTTAAATAAAATAAACTTTACTTTTTTCACATAGACAGGATAGCATATGCCACAGCCTTTCATTAAATACTGGACGGAATGGGGGAAAAACCTGATAATGCGTCCACGACAGCGGTTTGATCCTATTACCAAATGACCTTGGATGAATGCTCTACTGAGCTAGATCTGCCCTTACAACAGTTTTGATTAAGTGAACTGAACTACACCATTTGTCTGATAAGTTTCCATCATATAACTTTCCACAATTCTCTATCTTTCAGCTTGAGTTTAATTTTAATGTGAGGGCAACAAGATCATTAATGCTTTGAGCTGATAAGAAAGTAGCAATTTGTTCAAACAGTGTTATCATAAGAGGATATCAAAACTGTTTCAACATTTTTTAGGACACTACATTTACATGTATACCGAGTGATAAAAGAAAGAGTACCGCTTTCAATATTACTTAATTGAATGAGTCATATACTGACAATACTTGAAGCCAGTAAATAGTGGCGAAAGCATATTAACATAAAACAATATAGAGAAGATTTTTATTTTTTTTGCAGCTATTAGGTGTCAAATATACAATTTTTACAAAGAAAAAAGTAAAGTTTGTTTTATTTAACGATGCCTCTAGAGCTCACTGATTTGTATCTTATCATCGGCTATTGGACGTCAATCATATGGTTATGCTGACATATTTTTAGAGGAAACCCACTGCCTCCACATACATGTAGGCTATTCTTTCCGATAAGCAGCAAGGTTTTTTTTATATTCACTGTCCCAGCAGATAACACGGCCTTTGATGAACCAGTTTTGGACCACTGGATGGAACGGAAAACAGCTCAAACTGCAAATGGGTCCACTGAGAAGAATCGAACTGATGACAATTTTTACAATTCATGATTTTTAGAGGAAACCAGCTACTGCTCATAAGATACTATTTCCAATTAACAGCAATGGATCTTTTTGTATACACTTTTCCAAAGAAAAGACAACACATAGCACAGCCTTTATTAAACCAGTGGTGGACAACTAGCTGGAACAAGAAACAGCTACTAGTTATGAAATGAAATAGTTTATACCTTATGTAGTTTGTAATATTGTTGTGTTTTTTTCTCTTAAATTATATTGTTGACACCATAACAATTTGAGGGTTTGAAGGGTGGGTGTTCATAAAATATTTAGTGTTTAAAAATATTTTTTTAAGTATTTGAATGGAAATTCTCTCCATTTCTTTTTCTAAATGGTCCACATTTTTGTTTTTGTTAAACACACCTCAAGAAGGAAAGCTCATTACAATGTGTTGTATGAATGCAGAGTTGTATATAATCATTTTTAAAAGCATTATCCTTTAATCATCTAGATTCAATATCCTGTAATCATCTAGATTTAAACAGAGAAATGTTATTACAGCAAACATAAGGTCCCAGGCAAATCACCATATGTTGAAAGTCACATCATAGTTTTTATTTTATTTTTTTGCTTTTATCTCAACAATTAAAAAAATATTTAATTACTCAAAGCTTGTTACATGTCAACAGTTATTCTGTGGATTTGCTGTACTATTAACCCAACAACACCTACCCCATCTGTTTTATATCAGAACTGATGAAAATATTCAACCATCTTCATAAAATATTTCTAAAAACAGACTTATTAGTACATATGTATTATAAAACAGTAAGTCTTTTTAATTTTATTTACACTACTGTTGGGAATTAATTGGAATTTCATCATTTAGTTTTTTCCTCATTATAATAAGGTGGTAACAAAGTTTGTACACCCACCCCCCAACCACCCTACACACACTCATTCCGCACCACCAATATTAAAAATCTTAAAAACACATTTTGACCCAACCAAATCTTTGAAAACTTCTGCATCCATCCATGTTCATCATGTACATGTATCACAAGTTAATGTTTTTATTATATAACTGGTTAAAAAGTATATGAAATTATGAAGGATTCAAATCAGCTATAATGTTTGAGGCAAATAATATTTCTTATACATAATAATAACTCATAAATATTGGATTTAGTGAATAATATTTTTACACTGAGTTAGGAAATAACACCATTCACAGAGTTAGGTAATATTACAGTTCATATTTACCATGACAACTGATTATGAATTTCATAATTGACCAGCACATGAGTAGAGCCTAACCAATCAATTATGATTGTATTTGATCATTGGTATAGCATTATTTCAGACTCAGACCTTTGTAATTCCATCATAGAAGGCTTTTCTAGCCAGTGTGGCTGGTCCATCCACTGTGCGTCCATCATCGTCGGGGCCCCAGCTTGCACTGTATATGTGAATGTGCTGAGGGTTCAGACTGAGTGACTGGGCTTCCACAGAGTCGGTAACATCACCATCCAACATTCGAACTCCTGCAGATAGAACATAATATAAGCATTAACTATAATTAATAACCACAGGTGTCAGTATTTGAATTTTCTTGTTTTCTCAAATGGTGTCAATGGCAGTTGAGTTACAACTGCCACATCACTATGCAACATTCAAAACACCTAAAGATAAACAACATAATACAACTAGAGGGTAAGACTGTTATGTCACCAGTTTCAAGACTAGTAAATAAAAAACATTGATTTTAATGTTATAATCAGCTATTGGACGTCAATCTTGTGATCATCCTAACACTTGTTCTAGAGTGTTCTAAACTACTCTTTCTGATAAGCAGCAAGGGGTCTTTTATATGCACCATCCCACAGACAGGACAGCACATACCACGGCCTTTGATGAGCCACTTGTGGATAACTGGTTGGAACGGAAAACAGCCCAAACTGCATGTGGGTCCACTATGAAGGATCGATCCGACGATTGACCGCTTTACAGGCAGACACACTACCGTTTGAGCTACATCCCACCCCAGACTGAGAAAACAAGATCTGATATATTTTTGTTCAATCCGTTGTCCTGCCCAGGCAACTTATTTGATTTGTTTAAAACTATTTAATATAAATCCAAAACAAATACCTGCTACCATGAAATATTTCTGGTATTATAATTATTTTTAGAATTTTTGTTTTTATTATTATTTATTTTTCCAGTTTGTGGACCTCCCTTAACTCTTTTTTGAAACTTAATTTATTTAATGTACTCATTTCGACACCAAAACAAATGCATTTTGTCATGAAATACTTTGGGGGGTGGAGGGGAGGGTCAGTTCGTGGCCCTGCCCTGACATCTCATTTTTGAAAGTGTTTAAAGTACTTAATTTCAAACCAAAACAAATGCCTATAAGCACATTATTTTATGTTGATTGTTGATTTTTAAAAGTTACTTAGTTTTATGTGGATAGAAATATTTAACTGTTTAAAATTATCTCCATTATGTATTAAGCTATGCAAATAAATAAAGCATAATACAAAATATAATTATTGTTTGAATTTTAAAAATGTTTTTGGTTGGTCGTACTAAGGGTTCAAAGGTATTACTGGGATCAATGGCGGACTAGGTGTAAAATTTCTACCGGGAAAAACTTGTAAAACGGCCTACTTAAACCCATTAATGGACCATGACTTGAGTGCCCATCCGGATTTTCCAGGTATTCCGGTGGAACAGCACGCCACTGACAGGGATGTTATAGTCTAGAACAACCAATATCTCGACCTTTTTAGTGTTGTCCTTTAGGGTATTAAATACCTACCAGAAATTCTGGAAGAAAATAACCAATATGAAAAAGAGTTGTTTAAGAACATTATTGAGATATTGTTGATAAAGTTTAAAATAAAATTCTACAAATTTTATGAAATAGTTATTTTTATTTTTCGTTTACGAAGTGTTTGCATGTTCCACTTCTTAGTCTCAGCCAGGGACGTGTGCAGGAATTTGGGATACGGGGGGAGGGGGGTTCAGTTCATCCTATTAGGGATATAATGCTGGAAAGTATTATTGTTAGCAGCAATTAGATTATTGGAAGCTAGACATTTTAATGGTATATATTGGACTTTGTATATTAAACAATATTTACGGACGATTTTGTAGATTTTTTTTTAACCAGTATTTTAGGGGATGGCTCGAGCCTGTTGACACCATACCCTCTACACACGCCCCTGTGATAGTCTATATGGAGGCTTGCATATCAGCCCAAAACCTACTTGACAGTTGAAGAGATTGTGGAGTGATGGTGGGGATACTATTGTCATTCCCGATCAAACTACTCTTTAGTTGTGGCATAAACCTATACACAAATCGCAGAACTCACTTATACCAAGAATGATAAACACCTTCAACAACTGCCTTGTGTCCTTTTATCACATGCAATTCTCAGATAATGAAGTAGGCCTAATGTTATCTGATTGTCTCACTGAGCAGGCGCGGTTCCAGCAATTGTAAATAGGGGCAGAGGGCAACTGGAGGGCAAAGCCCGACCTTGCGAGCGTCGAAGGTTTTAGGATAAAATGTTCACTGACCGAAAATTAGGGTGGTCGGAAGCGCGCATGCTGAGCACACACTAATGATAATTCACGTAAACAAACAAGCCGCCCAGTGACATATTCTGTGAGTTAGTGTGTAGTGTAACATTTTAAGTTGGACTAACTAACAAGTTACAAGCGAAAGCTGTATTTTGTTTATTTTTTTTCTGGTACATTTTAAAATACAAATTTATATTTAAAAAACAAACATATTATTTATAACTGTATAAGTAAAAATTACATAGTGATCTTTTTTTTTTTTTTTTTACTTGTTTTAACAGTTAATTCAAAGTCTGTTCGAAGTGGCTTAGGCTCCTGACTTTTGTCTAAAGAGGTCTGAATTCCCTCCCTTTTCCTGAGAATGTGGAACACTGTAACATGTTAATTGATGATAAATCCGATTCTCCTAATATTAATGGAGACACTGCAGGGCCAGCGCCTTTGTTGTGACATTATTTACATTTATTTCTTTGTAGGCACCCTTCAAATGGTGCTCCTATTTAGTCTCCCACCCCCCAATATTTTACCTCATCGAATGTTTTGGTATTACATCAGTATTGACCTTCACCCTGTAGTTTAGTCTGGTTAAGAAAGAGATATGTTTTCAGTAATTAATATAAACTACAGCAATACAGGTGAACAATTTAAGTGAAACATGAAAATTGGTTGTAGGCCTATGGTGAAATATTCACCCAGTCTCTGTACCATTATTGCCATAATCAATACCGACGCAGCCGGTTAAATATTGGTGGGCAAGACAATGGGGGCGTCTACAACGTAAAAATTTAAATATTGTGACACAAAAAGCGCCGGATAAAATTAGTGTAAAAACAGACTATACTCATCTTAATGCAATGATTTGTCAGAGTGCACAAAACTGAAAGTATAGGATTAACTAAATATATTGGTGGTCAAACTATAAATATTTTGTAGATTAATAATTATCAACTAATATTTTTTTAAATATATATATATATTTTTTTTTTAATAATAATTATTATTATAATGCTATTCCTAAGCCTCTTCTGATATTGTGAGAAAGTGTACATGTGTTATGACAGTCACACATAAATAACACTAAATGCATATAAAACTATATGGTTGTGTGCAACCTTTTGTCGTACTTGTTCCGTAAGTACAATCGGCAGGTTCGGTGCGAATTTTTATTTCGCATCTAATTTCTGCAAGCTGTCCGCCATTTTGGGTATAAGAATAACGTAATGGGGAATTCCTTAGACATGCATCATAAGCATGTAATGTTCGCGCGTATTGTATGAATGATTGACACTAGATTGTCGATTGATGTTGATTCCACTCTGGAATAACGCCTTAGCCTGGAAACTCAGTAGCGGATACAGAGGGGTGTCCAGAGAGTCCGCCACCCCCTTTTCTCATTTTTAATGGGGTTTTTTTAGGTTTTCCGAGTGGAAGGACGTGAAAATTAACCATGTTTCCCCACTCCTATTCATTCATCACATTTGGACCCCCCCTTTCAGAAATCCGGCATCCGCGCCTGAAACTTAGGTGTGGTATGTAATGCATGAAATGCTTAGTACATTTGTGTCCCACGGAGCGACTTTCCAAAGCATGAAAGGGGCATACTGTAATTGACCCTTTAGACCTAGGATATTTTTAGACAGCCCTCCCCCAGGAAATGTATGCAAGCTGTTCTGATTGAACAACTCGTGGTTGCCTAGGCCTAGCTAAGCTAGGAATTGGGCCATCACAGTCAAATGTAGGTTAAAACCCTACTTAAAAAGAAAATGGGTAGGTATACTGGTCGAATATTTACCAGGGAGGAGGGGGTTACTGGGGAGATTTTTTACCACGTATACTCTCGGGGTCACACAATACTATACCAGAAGTTTAGTCCATGGAGGTATTATTGGCAAAACGATGATAATTTTCAGCTCAGCAGGATCCCTGGGAGGGTACGCCTACATATCCTACATTCTTTTGAAAGTCGCTCCCAGGGACAAAAATGTACTGTGCAGGCTTGTAATGATCTTTTACACAAAGATTGTATACATTTTGACTGTCACTCTGAGCAACATTGGAAAGTAGCCTTTATTTCATTTAGCCTATTTCATGATTTAGCTACTCGGTAGCTGGCGGATCCAGAAAATCAATTTGGGGGAAGGGCAATAATATGATTCCATAGGTTTGAGATATCGCTCATGCTTAGGCCAGACTTTTTAAAAAATATTATTAGTTGTTCCTCGGATTCTTTAACGTTTAAAAAAAAAAATATAATAATAATTTTATCAAATGTTATTTAAATCGCGCCTGGTGTCCCTTATAGATTCGCCACTGGTACCGTTAGTAATAGGAGCAATATGTCCATACCCAGGCGCGGATTCAGTATTTCTGAAAGGGGTTCCAAATGTGATGTGTTAATAGGACTGGGGGGAAATGGTTAATTTCATGTCCTTCC
>JAULBS010150456.1:0-12175 GCA_032355785.1 Symmetromphalus regularis
TTTATTTAACGACACCTCTAGAGCACATTGATTTTTATCTTATCATCGGCTATTGGATGTCAATCATATGGTCATTCGTACATGTATTTAGAGGAAACCCGCTGCCGCTCATTGGCTACTCTTTCCGATAAGCAGCAAGGGGTCTTTTATATGCACCGTCCCACAGACATGACAGCACATACCACGGCTTTTGATTTACAAGTTGTGGACCATTGGTTGGAACGGAAAAATAGCCCAAACTGCAGTTGGGTCCATTGAGAAGGATTGATCCGACGACCGACAGCTTCACAGGCGGATACGCTACCGTTTGAGCTACATCCCACACCTAATATTTAATTTATACAAACACTCAAAATGAATTAATTTTATGTGCGAATACCAAAGAATTAGAAAGTACACATGTATTGACGTCAGCTCTGACACTTAGCACACGCGCACATACACACACACGCACATAAACACACACACGCGCATACACACACGCACTTGCAATCGCACGCACACACGTGCGCGCTAACACACACAGAGACACGCACATGCTCGCACAAGAGCACGAACACACACCCATATATATTGGAAAAAGGTATTTAATTTTAGTGTCCTACTATTATGATTGACATTTGTTAAATAACAACTCTATAATACCAGTTGTGTACGATACAGTAAATTATTTCTTACATTAATTAAATGTTATGTACCAGTCAAGAGAAGTAGAATTTTGGCCAAGACGAGCCTCCATACTATTCATCAAATGAGCACAACGGTACGGAAACAAATACCAAACATTGAACTGCGCTCCAAAGCGAACGCCGAATCCCAAGAAATTGGTTTCAGCATATAAGACCTCTTTTCTATTGCTACAATCGTAATTCTAAGCACAGAAGCAATATAGTTGTTTTATTTGTATAGGGGATCCCTGTTTGCTCGTAATTTTCACGCAAACACCCAGTTAGAACAAATCAATGTGCCCTAAGCGGCGTAACACCATCCATGATACGTTAAAAGCTATTGGGCTTAAACTGTCATTATAACATGATATTCTTGTGCACAAAAGTGCTTTTTCTTCCATTTTGAAATACATGATGAACTCACATAACACTCAATAAGCTGACCATTAAGATTTGTTTCAAACTACAAAGCACAAAATCGTCACGGTTATGCAATCAGAAAATAATGTGAACTGAACAGGGCCATAGTAAGAACATTTGTAACATGCTTACACCAGAAAACTGTATAAGCACCAGATAGAACCTCATCGTGGACATCAACTCGGTCTTCAAAGGTGGCAGGACAACACGAAAGTGCTTTAAATTACCTTAACATATTTACTGAAACTCTTAAGCATTCATTAAGTGAGCTAATAAAACAAATTGTCTAAATAAGAGAAGTATTCACAAAGACTGAGAGCAATACATAATGTATCCAGCATAATATTGATATATCTTTACCTACTGCGATCTCCCACTAGGTGTATACAATGTCATACGTATTCATCACACTCTGTGAAAACAACCGTTCGTTTAACTCATTTTTATGTTTATCTAATTAAAGTTCAGGCACGCTTTACCGGGCAAACAGTTTAGCGTTCTGTGCTCTCTGACCAGGAGAGAGTTTGTGTATGGGAAAAAAAACTTGTTACTGTCACACGATATGGCTGCTCATCGATAAGCAGAATGGAATCTCTTTATTTCAGTTTCCCATAGACATGGTAGCAGAGACAACGAACTTCGTTATATCAATTATGGACCGCTGGTCGGTGCAAGCGACGTACAAGTCCTTAATGAGCGGAACACTCACTCTGGTATGGAGTTGATAATGAGATTAAAAATCCCATGACTTGACTGAGATTCAATTCTAGTACATACCAGCCTCGAGTCCAGTAGTTTAAAAAACTATAACAGATGTCGATAAAATCAAGAACTTATATTTAACAATTCTTAACGGAGACCGATAAGAAAAAAGATAGATCAACTTTCACGACATTTGGTGTCGTCACTGCTTTGACCATGCTTCTTGATCACATGCAATAAAAATAATTTTTGTAATATCCCGTAAACTTGAAAATGTCAAAATGGTAATAGTTTTTATTTCAGCGATGACTACGAGTTTTAACTGTGGCGCCATCTGGCGTTCGAGGTGTCAAAGGAAAGTCAAGTAATAGGAAGTGTCAATTAGGAATATTTTATGAAGAGTACATTTCACTGAAGAAATGAGAACTTATAAGGCCACTTCATTAGATCGTGCAGTCGAACCTGTCATTTACACCATCTTATGTAGAAAGAAATTGTATATACTTGTCACTTCAAATATCGGTATTAGTATGCATGTATTCCTACCTGCGTATAAAGGCCACTTTGTATAATCGAAACTTGTCTATGCCTCACCCTAATGTATAATATTCATTTATTCTCACCTGTATATAAAAAAAGTATCTAATATCTGAAAGTTGTAGGTATAAGTTGTATTTTATGGTAATTTACAACACAGTGTTGTAACTGTATAAACGATGTATTACGTAATAAATATTACAGATAATTATTTGTTCAGACTTAATAACTAAAGACTTCTTAAACTTGCACCAGGTATTAATTAGTCAAAATCCAGGTTTATTGACAAACGGGAGTACTTCAAATCCACGAATACCAGGAAACTAACACTTCAAATCCAGGTATACCGGGATATTAACACTCCAAATCCAGTTAAACCAGAATGCTGACACTTCAAATATACAAAGAAATGAACACTTTAAATGCAGATAAACCATGAAACTGACTATTCAAATCTAGCTGTACCGAGAAACTAACATTTAAAAACCAAATAAACCGGGAAACTGACTCTTCCAAATTAGATACCCCAGGAAACTAATATTTCAAATTCAAGTACATCGGGAAACTGACACGTGTAATACTCATTGATACATGATGATAGTTCATCCATCAATGAACATGAATATAAATACAAAGACTCATTTTGAATGCATCAGAATTTTTAATAATACACTAATGTATTTTTAATCAAGTAGTATCTTTAACCCTGGTCAAGTATGATGATGGACTGTTAAGTGTAGGTCAGTTATTCTCAGGGGAACTCTTTCCCGTGACACCGGGTCGCATCCACATGTCAAACGTTAACAACTGTTAATATCTGCATTGTTTTCCCGCCAGTATCCCGGGGCGAACGCATTACTTTGTCATCATTGTTTGATGGCCATGGTAAAAGGAAACATCTGAACATCTGCAAATTTGCACTTGCCTTTATAAAATGAAAAATATGAATTAATTATTGGGTAAATGAGAAACTGTATAATGTTCAGTCACGGATATAATTTATATTTTCTGTCCGTTAATATCGTCCTAAGGAATACAACAAAATGATGTCAATTATACCAGTAATAAGACTCAGGGGCGTTGGAGCCATGGGGGGAGGCTGGGTGGGGTGAACGTTAAATATGTTCTTTATTCATAGTTACATTATTCACCAGCAAATTCTGATGTTCAGCCCCTTCTACCCCCCATATGAATCTCGTTCCAACAGCCCTGAGACAACATGTAGAAAATAACCGTTTCTTTGTGGAAGTTTAATATTTTTGAAAACCGTATTCCGACATAAATTCAATAGTTAGAAGTGTCTGGTAAATGTAATTAATTTCATATAAAAGTCTGCTTAAATGTATTTAGAATACGATTAATGAGAATTTTGACAACGTGATGAACAAGGTATAATTCCTTCAATTTCATGCGAACGAACAGAAACAAAGAATTTTTTTTTTAATTCTTAGGTACTTTATTGTCATTAAATTAACTGTTTCCATAACGTCATGATGTAATAAACAACATTTCTACAATTTTTGTTTAAAAAAGGAGTGTGATTATTATTATTATTATTGGTATATAATAATACTAATTATTATTATTTTTATGTATTTATATATTTATTTATTTATTATTATTATGTATTTATTTATTATTATGTAGTTATTTATTATTATTATTATTAGTAATAGTATTGATGCATCAAAAACCGAAGAGGGAAAACTATATAGTATTTTCTAAAGTTATATATAACTACATAATGAAATAATTTCGACTGTAACAGAAAGCAGCATATGTTTCAACAGTGTAAGGAGAAAAATTCTAAGCATGAAATGACATGAAATGAACAAGTCTGTAAGTGATATTGACACATAAAAAGACGAATCTTTATGAGAGAAATCCACACGCAAGCACGCTCTATTGTCGTAACTTCTGAAATCCTAAAAATCATATTGATGGACTAGTCATGTTAAAATACGAAAATATCTTTTTTTTCTGCTAAATAAAATGCAAATGAGATGGAAATGAAATCTAATATGAAACGTAAACGATGTGCATTGAAACTCAGAACAAATATCATTTTCCAGTTTGTCAGTGAAACTCGTTCTGCCTCATTCGAAACATTAAATGCCCATTAGATGATGGGAAAAAGTTCTTTAAAAAAAGGAGAAAAAAAATAAAAAATAATAATAATATCGGAACAAAAAGAAAATTTCTATTGATCCAAAAAACAGTATTAATAATTAATTTTTAACTTAATAGACAAGCAGTTCAACATTACATTGTTCAGCCATTTGAAAATCTCATCTGAAGAGTTAGTCGTACCTTTTTTCGGAACACCTCGGATGTTTTCGTTAATAAAATACAAATATCGGAATCTTTTGGAATTCTTAGAATGTTTTCGGTAACCCACCATTAAATATATTGGAATAATTTGTAAATAGGATTTATGGTTTGATTATTTATTTATTTAATTTATATGCAACATGTTTGTTAAAAACAAATAGATGCAATCTATTGGCTGGAATCATTCGTTTGTCCATTAATGTATTAATTAGAACACACTATGTAGTCATGGGAAGCATTCGAGAGTTCTCGAACGTGTTCGTCAGTACGTTAAATGTGAAACTTGCACGGTATAACCTTTGTCGTTTGGATTAAAAAATAATATACTTATACCAATTTGCATTAAAGGGCATACAATATGAAGGAAATACTTTTAAATTTTATCATCAAAATAAGATTTCCAAATGTAAAAAAAAAAAATTGCCAAACAATGTTGATTTTGACGTATACTCTCCATATAATATCTTGATTGATTGCTTGTATTGTTCATAAAGACTTCCCAACACCTAAAATAATAATAATAATAATAAATAATTTTAAAAAAAGAAGTAAAAAACAAGAAGAAGAAAGTAATAATAATAAAAATAAAAAAATTAAATTAAAAATGGGCTATTGGAGATAATAATATAGTATCCTTAGATTCTATTTCAAGGAAACAAACAAACTGGCATGTTCAAGTATGCGAGCGCTCGATAGAGTGGTATTTAGCTAACGTTAGATAAGTGTCATGTGATAGAAGATATGGTATCAAATTAATTGCGAGCGATCGCCCTCCTAAACACGCCTTTAACCGCTTCTCGTCTGCCGTAGTTATGAAGTTCTAAATCTCATAGCGTGACAGCCAACTCTTCAGTGAGAAAACTTTGAAACAGGAGGGATTTACTACCAACCAATTAACTATAATAACTATTTTACAACCATCCATACACCCACTAACACAGCCTAGAAACAAAATAATAAACTCATCACATTACATTTATAGCGTGTTTTAAAGCAATTTGATCATTCTTCGATACTTATATTACGAAACGAAGCGTTAAGTATCCTTTCTGTATCATCAAACGTAATTACGTCATTATTTTATCGATTGGTTATGTCAGATTTCGATACGCAGTAATCAGACTTAAAGATTTATCAGCGTTCGCAGATAACAACGTTGTAATTTTATTGCCTAAAGGCTATATTCCGTTGTAATTGAAACGTGTACGGCTTTCATAAATGTAAACACGTTTGTGATCAATGTCGTCAGTTAATAATTAGAAGAAATGAAAATAAATCTATATTTACAGTTAAAAAAATGGAGAAAAAAACCCACAACGCTAATCAAAGGACAAAACGGAAATCCTGAGTCTAAAATGAAGATGTGTAGGCGGAACTGACACAATCTACAGCTAATACCACGTAGACAGTCCCTGACACAGAACTTCCAAGGACAATGGAAGAGAAGAAACAGAAACTAAACATGGAAAGGGCTGTCCTGAGTTAAGTTACGTGGCTAGGAGTTATTGATGGACTATACTACTCATGATGTAATGGGTTTCTTAGTAAGTCTAAGCATACATTTCAAACTTAAAATACAAATGACGAAACACTAAGAGTCTGAGAGTTAACGATGGCAAAATCACAGCTTGGCGAGTCCATTTCAGGTTCCTTAAATAGTACAATCTGAATACGTGATATTTAATACATTGTTTTATAATAATAATAATAAAAATAATGTGTCGAACAACATACAATTACCTGGATATGTATCTGAACAACATTAAAAAGACACAAGTCTAGAAAGATGTATCTGAATGGTACCTTCTGAATAGAGATGAACAACAGAGTGCTGCATTATATATCATTAATGATGGGCTCAAGATACAGACAAAGGGCGAAAAAAAGTAAAAGGAGGATATAGTCCAGTAGATCAGAGCGTCCATTTAAGATTTTCAGAACTTGAGGATCTAGATGTGTTGGATGTAATTAAATGGTTAACCAATGCCTGAAATACACTGTCTGATAATTCTTATATGTCTTAACCTCACACCTGCCCAACTGCTGCATTTTCAGTACGAGAACCGACAATTTTCATATTATCTTTTCAATGCATTAGAACATCCTTCTATTAATAAGTGTAATTCGATTGATATTACAGGATCTGAATTTGTGGAATTTTGTTCAGTAACATCGGATTCAGCGGTTGTAACCTCTGGTCCAGAATAAAGCATTTTAATAAAGTACCTAAACATTTCCAGTATACAATTTTGCACGGTGAACCTCTCCAAGATCTAAATGAAGATAATTTGATATTTCGTTAAGATTTACTAAATGAAATACGTTTCTGTGATCATGTTTTTAGAGTTGTTACGAATTCTACTTTCCATACATCAAGTTCAAGTTGGGTGAATATGCGAAACAGATTATACAATACGCGCCTATTGAAGCAAACTCGTTTAGTCCTTCAACAATCAGTTCCATTCATTCTTCTTGCTGTTTACCGAAGATGGATTATGTTTTGTTAGAACCAAAGACATTAACCAAGCAAAACAGTGATGATCGTGTTTCAACAGTGTAATATAACTGTAGTTTATTGTCTGTTATCGGTCCTTTCGTGTTTGCTTACAGATTCTATTGTAATATAAATGATTTGATTTGAAAATATACACGGTTGTTTAATAAATAAAAGCTTCCAGTGAATCACGTTCTTCCATTAAAGAGACCCAGACTCAGTTTTAAAACTAATCTAATGTACACACACTCATTAATGACGATAATGAATACGATTAGATAAATGTCACTTTGAAACTCTGGGCGGGGACGAACACGTATGTTTAATGTGATGAACAAAGCTTGGACTATGGGAACCAGTTATTTCACTTAACGTGGTAGAACGCGTGGAAAAACTTCCCTTATAATGCTGTTCCATAGTTGATTCTGGAAACCGAGTTGTCAACATTGATTTCAATGAATGAAAGCATATTGCTGTGACGACAACTCTGTCTGTACATCTTGCAGTAGTAAACCAGTGTAATAAATCTCAATTCAAACTGCTTTATCGATTGGTAAGGCCTCAGTGGTCACGGTGGTTACACCAGCCAATCTGTGGCTCTGTTAGTAACGCCGTTGAAACAAATGATGCCCGACAGAGTGCTATAAATACAAGCCAGCTTATCGAGTGGTTTGCTGATACATTGGGATTAATAGCAGTGCAAATTTTATGACTGGAGTTATTCCAAAACTTATCTGTGATGTCACAGGATTAACAGAAAAGAAAAACTGGCTCTAGGATTTGGGTGAAAGATTGTGTCATCATATCCTGTGTGTTCACGGATGGTGCGTGACATCGTATTGCGTGATACGTGCGTTGTGAAAAGTGCGTGAGGAAGTTTTCAAGTACATGACTGAGAAGTTAAAAAGTTGTTAAAAGGATATGACGCTTTTTAAAATCACCTTTCTCATAGTCTGCCAGATAACGGAACTTGTCGCAGGTAAGAATATGATTTATATTAAAGATGGGTATACTTGAAGAAAGTCAGATCCTACGTGAAACATATCGAGAAAAGAACATAAGCAACATGGATTAATACATATTTCGAAACTGAATAGCTTCGTGTAAATAATCTTAAAATGAAAGTTAATTTTATGTGATCAAAACAAATACTGGGGCATTTTGTGCGGGTTGTGCTGTTTTTGTCTTCGACATGTTTACTCTTTAGAACCCCCCCCCCCCACCCTCCTCACAAGACGTTTTAGCAAAAAACCTATAAAAAACATTAAAAGCTGTTTGCTACTGAAGAACATACAATTCATCGACCACTATCTTGATTTTAATTTTGTTTTTCATATTCTATATAACTCTTAGGTAAATTCTTTTAGGACCACAGTTTATTTGGGCAAGAATTAAAAGAAACGAAACCCTAGCATATTGTTTATTCAGCGGCTATTAGATGTCAGACATATGGTTTTTTGCAACTCATTGTCTTTAGAGACATAGGCTACTGTTTCCGTTTAGCAGCAAGGGATCTTTTAAAAGTGCTTTCGCACATACAGGAAGGTACATACCACGGCCTTTGAGAAACGAGTTGTGGAGCCCAGGTCGGTGCAAGTGGTGTATACCTACCCACTGACTACTCACTTTACGTTGCAGCAGGTATCGAGATTAAAAATTCGATGCCTGGACTGAGATTTGATCCCAGTACCTACCAGCCACGAGTAGGACACTTAACCACTGCGCCACTGGCGGCAGTATTGGGCAAGAGATGAGAATAGCAATCATTTACTTTAAAAAATAATTGACTCAACCTATTTACCAGTAAAGTATAAGACGAAAACAGGTAAGAACTATTTATATAAGTTATTCTTTGTGATTACGTATCAGCGGTTGCACGTCTTCAATACTTGGAATTAACTTCAAATAAAGGGTATGGATATAGGAGTGGGTGGTTGCAGTGGAATCTCCGAGGGTTTCCCTATAAAATCAGGTCTTCGAATTTAACAAATATATAGTCACAAAGAAAAAGTCATTTTTCAAACGCTTTTAGAAATCAGAAATACACCGATATCTTTTTTCAAACCGGCATTTTTGCAAGGAATAAGCAACGCCGTAACCCTATGTCGCATGAATTACTGTCTTTATTGTTTATGTGATTCATTAGCGTACGCTTTGCCATTGTGATAAAAACAACAAACTAGATATTTAAAAGCTTTACCATTACCTCCGTAAAATGAATTAGCTGAAAAGTGAGATCCTTCAACGATTGGCTATTCATTATTTGGACATGTAGAAATACGATTTTAAACATCATAATAACTTTGTTATTCAAATTTTAAACAGAATCATTATAATAAAGGTGGAAAGAAAAAACAAGATTCCGTCACGGAAATTTTGAAAAGCAAATAGTGAACGGAACTGGCAGTAGAAAAAGAATTGATGAAAATAAATGTAACTCAATTCCGGAAACACCATGTCTTTCTGAAAACTGACGTTCTGTCATTAGAGTGATGGAATTCAAATACCGTTTAACATGCTGAATGCCACATTTAGTTGCAAACACAGTTTACGTCATGTTAATAGGATGAAATTGATAACTAAATCTGAATAATGAAATTATTATCATGACCAAAACCGTATCTCTGTATAAGGCAAGAGTCAGAAGCCTGTTCTTATGACCGTCGCCATCGATTAGGCAAAATAGGCTTGGACTTAGCCTTTTGTGAAGATACGGTTTTGAACATGATATCAGTAATAACTTTCAGACCATCACTGGTCTGAAAGAAATTCGTGAAATCAATTTGTCTTTGAAGTATGTGCATATCATAATTTATGTTGAGATATGGTTTTTTATTTTATTGTTTTATTTCTTTTTAATTAAAAACAAGAACATAATAAAAGTGAAATCTTCAGAATGTCTATCTTAAAGTTCCAAATTGCGTCCTATTCTTAACTGCGTTGTATTTTACTTTAGGGTATTCTGATAATAAACAGTGGTTGTAATTTCACTATATCGCCACAAATGTCTTGATGACACAAGTAGATATCATCGCTCTTTTGCACTCTGAAATTAAATATAAGAGTTTAAAAAAATTATTTTCAACATAACAGCCTTTAGTATCGTTTTCCTTTTAGTGTGTCTGCTTTTGGTGTATAATCACGATACTATGAATATTTCCTTTTTGGCGTGAATTGTTTTTCAAAAAGCCACATGCGACAGCCACTAAAATGTGACGCAGTTTGGAAATAGGGCATTAACTGACTACATATTGAAAATTTGTTCTCACAGAAAAATTTACTCATTGATACAATTTGTGTAAGCAAATTCACCTATATTTATTGTGAAATCCAAAATATTTTGTGGATTGCGAACCTAACTTTAACGTAGAATGCACTAACAGAGACATGAACAGACAATAGACAAACGTGTCGTATGATTCTACTGTTTCCGATTGGCTGATCCACAAAGAATCGACTCGAGCCTCAGGCGGCAAGACTCTGAAGATTCTAAATCTGATGACTGAGTTGTGAGGTTTTCCGCTTATTTGATGCGTATACTCACAGTAGACATCTCCAGGCCTGAGACACACAAACCTTGTGTAGGGCCGAATAATTTTTTATTATTATAAAGTATGTTTTTCATGTAAAAAGAAACGGCATAGGAAAAGAAAAATAACGACCCCCTCATTATGTCATATAGAGTTGGCGCTTTCTACTTTAGCTGTGTAATTCTCCAGACTCTTCTGACAGCACGTAGATCAAAGCGCCCGCACGTAGATCAAAGTTCCCGCACGTAGATCAAAGCGCCCGCTACAAAGTATAGTTGGTCGTCTGATTGATCCCATTCAGTGAACCCACTGAGCTATTTCTTTTTCCAGTCAGTGGCCCACGATTGATGCAACTAAGGCTATGGTATGTGTTTTCCTGTCTGTGGAAGTGCACTGTATAAGACCCCTGGTTGTTAATCGGAAAGAGTGGCTTTTAAGACGGTAGCTGGTTTCTTCTGTGAACCATATGTCACAACTACCGTGAGTTACTGATTAACTAATGGGATGCAGCTGTCATGTCATTAAACAAGCTATTCTTTAATTTCTTTCTTTACTTCAGACATTTCTTTTAAAAGAAGGTAACGTTATGAAAGTGCTCATCTTCTAGATGTTTGATTGATCATAAACCTGCTCTTAATAGTAAAGTAGGAAATACTGGATGAACTCCAAATATGTTTTTAGAGATTCAGATTGTATTATGTACTCTGGGTGAGCCAGTTACACTAATGGTGAAGCTATCACTCCGTGGTATATTCAAAGAGGATCTTACACGATTTCATCATTTTGGTAAGAGAACTCATTTAATTACTGAAGACCATCTTCATCATCAATCAGCCAGAATATACTAATCAAGGACGAATTTGGAAAATTGCATGCGATCTGAAACTCTCGTTTGCCCACCATTTGTTTCTGGCGACCCAGTAAATAACTGTTTATGTTGTTTTGTATGCTTCAAAATAGGTTTGAGATCACATACCTTTGCATCTTAGTATTTCATAAATTTAAGATCTTCAAACTAAATTTCGTCATAGAACTTTCTAAATTCCTGTATTCTCATATTACAGGAAAACCTGATGAACGTTTGGAGATTTGGCTAAAGGTTCAAACACGGCATAAATATATGTTATCCAAGAATTCAGCTCTTTGGTTTATACTATGACAGCGACGTTTATAAATAGTTATCACATGGTAATCACATCTATAATACTTCTGCTTCACAACTATTTTATATCACTGTCATTATTAGAATAATGCTGGTGTTTTGAACACTTTATTACACACTAAGTGCTTATTAAAAACAAGAATTTCATGACTGATGCATCAAAAATTTCCTATATGTTGTCTTGTGGGTATTAAATCGATTATAAATCATATACTACAGCCATTTTATGTCGTGTTTGCAAACTGTTACCTACACTGGTGTGTGTGTGTGTGTGTGTGTGTGTGTGTGTGTGTGTGTATGTGTGTGTGTGTGTGTGTGTGTGTGTGTGTGT
>JAULBS010150467.1:0-12174 GCA_032355785.1 Symmetromphalus regularis
AGCATACAAAACATACTTGGGGGTGGGGGGTGGGGGGGGGTAGTGGTTTAAAGGGACATGTACACTTTTCAAAATAATATAAAATGATAATACTATTTTGGAAATCATAAAAATTTTTCCCTTTCCATATGTACGGTTTGGGGGGGTGGGGTGGGAAGGAGGGGGTCCAGAAAAAGAGTATGTTTTGTATGCTCATGAAAATGATGAAAAAAAATGGATGACCTCTAAAACAAAAACAATGACACAGCTGTCAAGTCTGTTTCACAACAATTAAGGAAATAAGGTCACTAAAAGAAAACATGACAAAGCAATAATGAGGTAAAATTGTATTCAAATTTGTTCTCAAATGATCACTAGAATAACAATAATTACACACATATGTAAGTCACTAGTATTACACATACGAAACAATCATCTGAAATTGATTAAAAAGTAAAGTTTGTTTTATTTAACGCCTTAGGAGCACATTGATTTTTATCTTATCTGCTATTGGATGTCAATCATTTGGTCATTCTGACATATTTTTAGAGGAAACCCGCTGCTGCCACATAGGCTACCCTTTTGGATAAGCAGCAAGGGATCTTTTATATGCACTCTCCCAAAGACAGGACAGCACATATCACAGCCTTTGATAAACCAGTTGTGGACCACTGGTTAGAACAGAAAATAGCCCAAACTGTAAATTTGGTCCACTAAGAAGGATCGATCCAATGACCAACAGCTTCACAGGTGGACTCTCTACCGTTTGAGCTACATCCCACTCCTGACATTAATACAAACTCTGAAGAAGAAATTTCAAACCTACACACACCTACATATCTGTGGTTATGCTTTCACTCACAGTGGATAAGGCAATGATAAATTAATTTTGTGTTTTGGGTCCCACAAAGTTTAAAAATCAACTTGGGGTTTCTTTTTAACACAAGCTTAAATACCAAGAAATTGTACCCAAGAGTGTAGGAGTTAGATTTTATATAATAACAGTGAAGTGAAAACTTCAACACATTCTTCAAAATATCCAAGTAATTTACTTCTAAATTGGTTGATATATAAAGTGTAAATAATTTTGATGCAATTATTGTAAGTTCTAGACGAAACAAATTTCTAGAAAAATATAATTTGCGCTTATGATTTGACACAAGTGCCACAGAAAATCAGATCTAAGATCAGGCATGGAATTTTTAATCTCGATACCAGCTCCAATTCTAGGTTACTGCTCCGCAAGGCTCAGTAGGTAGGTGTATGCCACTAGCAACTACCAATTGTCCATAACTGGTTTATAAAAGGCCATGATATGTGCTATCCTGACTTGGGGAAAGCCCATATAAAAGGTCTGTTGCTGCTAAACAGAAAAAGTAGCTGTGTTGTGGTAGCTGGTTTCCTCTAAAGACCATGTGTTACAAAACACCATAAGTCTGACATCCAATAGCCACTGAATAAACAATGTGCTGTTAAACCAATCCTTCCTTTCTGTGACAAAGATACTTAAACATCCATACTGACTCGGTATCTACATGTATTACAAACATTCACCTTCATGCTTCCAGAGCAACCCTGGAGTTGATGGCACAAGCTGTTTGAAGGTTCAAGAGTGGGAGGATGAGGTGGTCATGTTCGAGTCTTGCGTGGAAATAAAAACTCACATACATTTCTCTAAACATACATACACTTATTAGATGAAAAGTAAGGATCACATCAATATAAACATGACTGTTATGGGGTAGGTGAATGGTCATGGGGTGACCTCGCATCATTTACAACAGGATGCAGTGGCAGATCCAGAAAATACATTTAGGGGGTTCCCAATAATATGACGCTGATTCTTTAACATTAAAAAAAAAAAAATCATTTTTTTAAAATTGCAAAATTAAAGGCTGGTGTGTGTGCCGGTGCCCTGGGATCCCTGCTAGATCCACCACTGGAAAGTACCTTTTATGACTTGATGGTAGAATAAGATATCCAGAATCACAATGAAACAGTAAAGCCAGAAACTGTACCATTTGCTAACATGGTTAGTTAACCAGTGTGGCTAGCAAGAGGCAGCTACCCCCAGTCATTTATCAAATATTGTTTTTCAATAAAAATAACTTTTAAACGTTTTAGATGGGTTTTTTTTTTTTATCAAAGTACAAGTTATATGAAATCATATTGCCCCATGCAATATCTACTAAAAAGTACCCATAGTTTACAAAGATAAAGAAATTAAAGAATTATGTTTCAGATATGAAGTTTAACTCTAATTTGGAAATAATGTACCCATGGTTTGTAAAGATAAGGAAATTAAAGATTATGCTTTACAGGGTTCCTGCAGACTTCCAAGAATCATGACTTAGTGAAGTGAAATATTTAATGACCATTTCGCACATAAATCTGTATAAATATACAGATGTTTCACACTGTCATGAGCTAAAATTAAAATATGGAAAAACTGAATGTTCTACCTGCATAAAAAGACAGTGTTTATACTCTTTAGACAAAACAAAAATCAAAGACTTTCAATGGTGAAAAACATTATTTTCATGGACATAATGCATCACAAGAAGTGATCTCTTGACCTCTGATAAACATGATCGAATAAATCTTGGCAGAACCCGAAATTTCAAAACTTTTCCATTAGTTTTTACTTTTAACCAAAATTCATAAACTTTTCAAGGCATAAGAAAAGTATTTTGTGAATTTCAAAACTTATCTAATGACTACGGGAACCCTAGCTTTAAATAATGAAGTTTAACTATAATTTGGAAATATTGTAAATATTCACACATGATAAACATGTTTATTGTACAACACTAGATTACAATGGTGTTGATAATCCAATGTGCTCATTTGTGAGTGTATGACTAGGATAGGTCAGTGTGTGGAACCGGTCAATAAATAAAATGAATTACAATAATTATATGAAAATGATTGTCATAAAAATTGTGACACTATGACCAATATAGAATTCATATACATTTACATTAAATCAAATGGCATGAGTGCAAACATCATTCTAAGCTAAAATTGTGAATAATGTTGAATTCAAACAAGAAATATGTCAGTATATGTGAACTGTATTCCTGCACAAGGCAAAGTCCAAGAGATGCAAAGACAAAACTGTGAGGCACAACACAGTGGTGATACCAGATATCTATGAAAAGTGTAATTTAAACTAAAAATCAAGTTGTTTTTAACCAAAATTCTGACATTTTGTAGAATTAGCAAGTTTTAATATCTAAAATAAGCAGATTAAATCTAGGCTACGATTGGCCAAAAATACAATAAGCTGCTACGAGACACAAACAAAACATAGATAGTAAATATTACTGAGTGTAGTTAAAAATCAAATTAACAGAACCATTACTGCAATAAAAACTGTAACTCTGTACAAGACAGACTGTAAAATGACTGTCCACCAGGGTCAGAGAAAATATTACAGTTTGCTATAACTATTACATAGCCCATGAATAATAATAAGAAGAAAGAAACAAAGAGGTAATTTACCCTTTAAAATAAAAATAAAATCGTGTAGGGAGCAGAAAGGTAACATAATGAGAACAGAAAGGCGTGTCTGTTTAACAACAACTCAACAGATTGTTTATTCAGTGGAAATTTGGTGTCATAAGTGTTTGTAAATAGTCTACAGTAGAAACCCACTACTATTATCATTTATGTAAATTTTCCAGCAGACAGGACAGTGCATATCATGGCTTATTTAACACCAGTTGTGGACCAGCGACTGGAATAAGAAATAGCCAAATGGCCCCACAAAAAGTCATCATTCAGATGATCATTGCAACTCCTTTGAACTAGGTGTTGCTGCCTGGCTCAGAAAGAAAGGATTTTTTAGAAAACATATTGCACACAGTCTACAAATGAAACCTAGGACTTCCAATTATTTTTAACTTGCACAAACAAATCATTTAAATGGACAGCATATACAACAGCTTTAGATTTACCAGTTGTTGAATAATAGACAATACCGGAATAGTGGGACTAATATAAGGAACAACCAATCAGCCAGTTGTTCTGCCATTAAAACTGTGGTATGATACAACCTGCATTTTCCGGACTGTAGGATATTCATATATTATTCTGTAAATTTGTTAGTTTTTCCAGGATTTTTACAAAGTCAGGTGGGGATAATAACTAATTATATTTTTTACTTAATTCCAATATTATCACAATAAATTAAGTTTACAATCTACATAATTAAATATTACAGTAATTTATTAATTTAACATTCATACGTTATGTATGTCATTCTTACAACAAAGAGATCACTGAATTGCTAAGTATAGTTAGACAAACTAAAGATAACTATTTGTAATACAAAGTATAATGAGACAAACTAAAAATAACTATTTGTAATGTGAAATATAGTTAGACAAACAAAAGATTATTTGTAATGAGAAGTAACCGACAAACTAAAGTTAACCATTTGTAATGCAAAGTGTAGTTAGGCCAACTAAATAGAAATATTTGTAATGCAAAGTACAGTTAGGCCAACTAAATAGAAATATTTGTAATGCAAAGTTTAGTTAGACCAACTAAATAGAAATATTTGTAATGCAAAGTATAGTTAGGCCAACTAAATAGAAATGTTTATAATGCAAAGTATAGTTAGACCAACTAAATAGAAATATTTGTAATGCAAAGTATAGTTAGACCAACTAAATAGAAATGTTTATAATGCAAAGTATAATTAGAACAACTAAATAGAAATGTTTGTAATGCAAAGTATAATTAGACCAACTAAACAGAAATATTTATAATGTAAAGTATAGTTAGACAAACTAAACAGAAATATTTGTAATAGACAATCAAAAGATAATTTTTAATACAAACAAAAAACTGTAATGCAAGAAATATTTAGACAAACTGTAAGTAATTAATAATTAATTCACAAGAATTAAGTAATACAATGACCACCATTGTTGTGTATTTACTTTTAAATTGCAAAAAACGAAATTATCAAACTACTGATTTGACAATGATAATAATGTAGCTTCACCACTTTAGGGCTTGAACAGTTTCACTCAGAAGTTTATTCTTCTGAAGTGTATGCCACTTACTACATATATCATTTAATTTATCACTTGTGGTTTCTAGCAGCCTGGAATATTGCTGCCTGACAAATAATGTTAACAATTTTGGACACAGACCAGTGATGTAACATTTTACAATGGAACCTGTATAAATTAAAACAATCTAAACATATTTATTGTGAAGATGAAATAATAATGGGTTAACATGGCCATTTAAAGACACCAACCCTTGTTTTAACACACAACTTTATTAACTACATAACAAACATTAGGATAACCTAAGACACAGGATTAACCAAATTGCGTATTTTAAGTAAAACATTATTAGGTAAAGTACAACTGAAAAGTATTTTCACAAAACTTGCTAAGTCAATCTGATGGCAAAGACAAAATATTCATACATACTATGTCATGATCTAAAGCTATTTACATAATTAACACATAATTTACATAATTAACACACTTTACATAATAACATATAATTTACATAACTTATAAATAATCATTTATTGCTTCTCCAAAGGAGTCATACAGAAAGATATTTAATATTGTGCTGCATAATACGTAGCCTGTAGTTTAGTACTCCACATTGAAATCACATTTCCTGTGTAGGAAGGAAGTCACAAATCTGAGACATAACACACTTCAGTTGTCATTCTCTTTTAAAACATCATTAAACGCATACTCCCACGGAAACAAAGAATTAATTTTAAATATAAACATTTGATTTGTCCTTAGAAATGCTTCATTCATCTACTTACATAATGACCGCTTCTCGCTTATTAACAATATTTTAAAAATAATAATGAATTATGCTCACGGACAAATAAATAGAAAAATAATAACTTTTTTTTTTTCCTTTGAAGGTATGACATAAAATGTTTGCGACACGTGACGAATATTCCCCCGTTAGCCGTTATTTTAAAACTTCTTAATATTTTTGAAGCTGCAAAAACAGTTCATACCAATTTATTTTGCCCCATGATGAGTTGCAATATTGAAATTAGAAAGTTTTTAATTTGAAAAACATCTATCGACTCGACATGGAATTCCCTATACCATCGTTCAGTGTGATATGAAAATGAGATCTAGTATAACAAATGCATGTAAGTTTCATTTGTAATCAATATTTAGAGCACAAAGCCCCTTAATTCCGTGGGACTATGCTTTTAATTAAACATTTAATTATTTTGAATCACTTTTATTAGATTTTCTCTGGTAAAAATATTTGTAAATGTTTTTTAAATTGGTGACAAAAGTGTCTGAACCTCCTTTCAGCGGTCAAACTTAGGTGTTTGTTTCTAGGAATCAAGAGGGGTCCAAGGTAATTTGGATGACACATTAGGGGCACAACATGAAATGTGAGTTTCCTATAGGGCAAGTGGGAAAAACGGGCACCAATATTTGTCTTTGTTAGAAATGAAATTGAGAAGGCATTGTGGCAAAGGGACAGGGTGGCATGGCAAATGCCTCAACGTCTTGGTGAAATCAACCCCTGTCCTTTGAATATGCCTATGATCCTTGTATTTCTTCTCTTTTGTTGAGTCAAGACAATAATTAATGTTATGACAATGTACTAAAAAAATCATCACATGAAAAAATAATTTGCAATTTAATATCAAGATAATCAACATACACGTAACACAGATAAAATTCAAGGATTTGGAGAAATTAACTTTACTTGTTAGTTCACACACACATTAATCAAAAGGAGAAGAAAAACCACATTCATCAGAAGTAAAAATATGTAAAAAGATTAACAATTACTCATAACATCTTCATGCATTGCTATAGTAGTGTAAGTAACACCTGACTACACAAAACACGACACAGCCCTATACACTTAACTTTACATGTGTACTTTAAGAATAAAATCCCATTCACTTTGACGTATACAAAACCTAAACATTTATTTAAAAAACATGTTTGAGGCATGAAATACAGCCAAACCTACAGACAACTCCATATAACAGCCATATGTTTATAAAATCCATTTAGATAGAAATACACAAAAAACTAAATCTCAGTCAATTTCAACACAGGAATGATATGTATAACATATATGTTTGAGTTGTAATTATTAGTTTTAATTTTAAATACAAAAATGTAACAATCACACAAAGAAAAAAAAATCATATTACCAATTAACATTGTGTTTTGTATAATGACACTATTACAATGTATTGATTTATAAATCATTGGCTATTGGACTTCAAATATTTGAAATATTCGGTAATTTAAATCACAAATTAAACATTAAATTTACTGAATTTCCACTGCCCAGTAGCGGATCTAGAGGGGAGTCCAGGGGGGTCTGGACCACCTACATGTATCTTGATTTTTTAAACATATATTTTCCAAGTGGAAGGACATGAAAATTAATAATTTTTTCCCCTGTCCTATTCACCCATCACATTTAGACCCCACTCCTTCCAGAAATCCTGCATCTGTGCCTGCAGCCCATAAGTCAGCTAGTTACATGACTAAATCAAATCTCAAATGAAGAAAAGGACGCTTCACAATCACTAAAAACAGTTTGGCTGTTTTGTATGCATAATTTGTTACACATTGACCCTTATTTTGCTGTATTCATTATGTAAAAATGTCACAATTTGGACTTGACATTTATTCACATATTTGTTCAGATTCAAAACTAGTCATATTAATCACTAAAAACTAAAATTTTGACCAAGTTTGACAGGATGTAGGTTAAAATGACTGGTTTAATCAAATTGGATATGAATCTGATTAAAGATTACACTGCTACAGAACTAAAAGGATGTAGGTCTGGGTTTGGCACTTACTGGTATCACCGAATGGCCCTAAGTGAGCTGCATCTGGTGCACAAAGGGTATGTGTATGTTTCTGAAGCTACCCCACATTTATCTTGATATCAAAAGATATCTCACACAGAACTTGTGTCAAAGGTGAGAAACAGTTTTTTGTCCTTTTCTCCATTAACTGCTACTCCATCTCACACCCTTTTGGTCTGAAGCAATGATTACAATAGGAAATTAGTCACATGACCAACTGTACTCAGAAACAAAGTAATCCCAGGTACAGAACTGAACTCAAAATATACAAGTTAGAAGCAGATTATGCTCGGCAACAATTAAACTTATAATATTGTTTTTCACTATAAACACTACAATCAAAACTACATGTTGTCTCAAATGGGTTAACTATCAAAGGGCCATAACTCTAGGTTAAAAGTAAAGTTTGTTTTATTTAACGGCGCCTCTAGAGCACATTGATTTTTATCTTACCATCAGCTATTGCACGTCATACATATGGTCATTCTGACATATGTCTTTAGAGGAAACCCGCTGCCACCACATAGGCTACTCCTTCTGATAAGCAGCAAGGGATCTTTTATATGCACCATCCCATAGACAGGACATACCACGGCCTCTGATAAACCAGTTGTGGACCACTGGCTGAAATGGAAAATAGCCCAAACTGCAAATGGGTCCACTGAGGATTGATCCGACGACCGACCGGTTCACAGGCACACATGCTACCGTTTGAGCAAGATCCCACTCAACTCTAGGTGAAGGTACTGCTATTTATTATGGCAATGTGAAAATAAATACAATCATCAACAGTTGATGGAAATTTAAATGCCAGATATCAAATAGATCAATTAAAAAAGGTAAGAGAACTTGTGAAACATTTGTGACAGGATTTTAGAAAAAATGTAGATTTATATCTCGAGGGAACGTAGTGGGTTGGGGAGGCACATGATGTCAATACTTGAGATCTTCAACAATAATGAATCCAATCATTTAACATAAGAATTTTACACACTAAAATGATCCTATTTTAATTTATCACCTACTTTTGGAAGAAAAACTGTTTTCCACTAAAAGTCTAACATAACTAATAATTATTTGATTGTATGGTTAATGATCCCCCAGTACAAAAGAATATAATACTATTGGCTATTTGCTGACAAATTCAATCACTGTTTGAAGAACTTAGCGTTGATATTAAATACTAAAAGTAAGTTACTAAGATACACTTGTGTACCAAATAAACAAAACTTACTGATCAACTGCTGAGATGTCAACTTGTAAGTTTTTCCTGTAAATCCTATGGATTTTTGCTAGTTTAACAGGCTTGTGAAGCAATTCTTACTGACATTTATAATTTTGACTAAAATAAAATTATCACGTCCTCCATGAAATATTTCAAAATTATCTTCTCCATGATATGCAACGTGCAGTGTTGAAAGTCATGGTGACATAATCACAGCATTCTAACAATGTAAGATCAACTTTGATGCAGTGTTATGACTATGAGGTGACACTGACAATGCTCCATGAAGTGATGCATGCTAATTTTGCATACAACCAGAAGCATGTGGGAAATAAATTATCTATGTCAGAACAAGTTGTATTTTGTTATTATTTGCCTATGGGTGTGTTATGTCAGGACCTGTATAATGAAACTGTTTTGTAATCATTTCAACAATTTGTAGGTTTCAACCAGTGGTCCACAACTGGTTCATCAAAGATTGTTGTATATGCTGTCTTGTCTGTGGGATGATGCATATAACAGACCTTTTGGTGCTTATTGGAAAGAATAGCCTATGTGGCGGCAGCTGGTTTCTCTAAAAATAAATGTCAGTATGACCATTAGGATTGACGTCCAATAGCTGATGATAAAAATAAAAATCAATATGCTCTAGAGGCGTCGTTAAATAAAACAAACTTTACTTTACAATTTGTAAGGATTTTTTTTACAGATTCCCTGTCATGGTGTTACTGAGACCTCTGTACCTGCTATGGAAAATAGAAATAACAATGACGTAGAGATGTTTCTTTGTCTGACTGTGCATAAATCCAATTTTCTTCACCTGGCCAAATAACATCTGTTTTGTTTAATGCTAAAGCTTACAATTATATGTGAAGTATAATCTCCACCTCACAAAAATAAAACAAACAATACAGATAAAATGTGATTTAGATTTTGATTTGCATGTTAACTATACTTTATTATATTTCAATCATGTCAGTATAAATCTTTTAGGAACAAGATTAAAAAGTGTTAGCAAAATAGGCCTACTCAGTCTGGTTTGTCTAATTTCTCCTTTTGATATACATGTAGTATTGCAAACTCAGTCTACATGTATGTCTTCATTTCTTCTTTTGATATATTATTATTATTATTATTGCCTACTCAGTCTAATTTTTCATTTTGATATATGATTATTGCCTACTCAGTCTGTTCGTCTAATTTCTCCTTTTGATATATGATTATTGCCTATTCAGTCTTCTAATTTCTCCTTTTGATATATGATTATTGCCTATTCAGTCTGTCTAATTTCTCCTTTTGATATATTACTGCCTACTCGGTCTGTTTATATAATTTCTCCTCCTGTTTGATATTTTTGCTCCTTTTCAAATAAGTACTTCTTTGCATCTGTATTAATGTGAAAAACAATTTAAAAAAAATTATACTTTAAACTGTGACCACATCTCCCCCAAATTATACCTTATTTCCAAAACTCAACCTTTCTACTTCACTCCTGCCAAAAGGAATTTAGTTTTTTGCTATAAATGTAAGTGTAGTTGTGTTGTTAAGTGTATTTATACAGCTATATATAAGATTAACATGTGTAGCAGTGATAATTTTCTAATTCATTAGTAGTAAAACTCCATGTGTACCATAATGTATAAAAACGAGTCATTTACATGGTGAATGGAGTGGTTTATAAATAGCGAATCTTTTATTCATTCATGCAGGCCTGGTGATAACTATTTTTGCTCTACCTGTCAAAATGTCCAACATCAGTCAATTTGTGCCGGACATTAAAGAAAATGTTCCTGACATATTTTAATATGAACAACTTAATCATAATACACAATTTAGTTTTTATGGTATATGCTTTTTACTATTTAATTCTTCACAATTTATTTAACAGACACAAGCTGCATCAAGCTGACTTTAAGCAGAAATGTTATTTTTACCATAAGTTAAAACATGAGAGTCAGACAAAATGACCGACACAATTAACTTTGTGACTGTCAAATAATCCAAAATGACAAATTTGTACCTGTCAATGTCCTTGACCAGCCACTTATTTCCAGGCTTGTCGTGGGATCTGAACAAAATAGCCATATTGGTCATTTGGATTGAGAACATGGATGTCATGGTAATTAAATGAAGGAATGATTAATAACACCCGTATGTACAGTAAATTTTAAACCAAGCACATTCAAGGAAATCTGAAAAGAAACACTTCTAGTGCAATCATCTGGCAGAAAAAATATCTACATTCAGAAAAGTTATTCTGCAATAGAGATTGTGTTATAGATGTTCAAGCAAGCTGTCTGAGGCATACAATTCAACTGGTGAACTGCCTGATTAGAGCAGAGGTTAATTTTAGTACAAAGAGGAAACCTAGTGCCTGAAATAATTTGTTTTGCCCTGTAAAATATCCTACATCATTTGAGACGTTAAAGAAAATGGTCTTCTAACATTTTGGTATGCACAATTAAAAAGGAGTTTTATAGTGTCCTCTTTATTTATTTTGCATAATTTTTTTGCAGTATGTATGTGCTGCATTGACTACATTGCTTTGTCAGTGTCAAATTTTACAAAATGACAGTTATACTGAACAACATTCATTATGGACCATTTATTTTGAGGTGTATCTGTCATCACACAATACAGACTCTCTCATAAGCAATAATTTTACTGATTTATTTAACGACCCCCCAGCACAAATGTAAACATCGGCTATTGAGGGGTCATAAGCAATAAAGGACAAACCAGTCAGAACATCCCATATAATAGTGGTTCCCAACCTTTTTCAAAACTCTAAGTACCCCCACATCTGCATTTAATCTGTTCAGTCCAATTTCCTTTTGACTTCGTGGACCCCCAAATTTTTGACAGACCCCTCAGTGTCCCCAAAAGATTTCACTGATCCCCTAAGGGGTCAACGTTGGAAAGCATTGCAATATAATGTCAAATAATTCGTCATTAAATAGAAATTTGGTTAAATATTTAGTTGTTATTTTGTAGGACTGTCAACTTAGGTCTCTAGTGACATCCCACATAATGTCATTAAACAGAAATGTTTAGTTATTTTCTAGCACTGTCAACTTAGACCTCTAGTCGTATTTCTGACCTCAACACA